>CM053326.1:44117097-44332097 GCA_028583605.1 Dastarcus helophoroides | reverse complement strand
CACATTAGAGCGACCTCTGTTGTGTTTTTTAATCTTTCTTGATTTCAGAGGACAAGATTTGTTTTACAAAAATTTCTCTTAAAATTATTACTAGTTTAAATCAACTTTATAATAAAATATACGTCTCTTAACAAATCTATTCAATTTAATCATATTCTGGGTTCCATATGATAGGTTGCAGTGGATTATAAGGAAAATAAAAACGCTCATGTAAACAAAATGAGAGAAGATCGATTACCAATCATCGCACTGGAAGAAAAACCAACAGGCACCCGTCCCCCAGGAAGACTACCTAAAAGATGGAAGAATAGTTGACAGTCAACATCCTAGGAACTACAACAGAGGCATAACCAGAATTAACAGATTGCAAGATCTCTAAAAAGAAGAAGAAGAAGAATAAGAAAAAGAGGAAGGAAATAAAAATGTTTTGCTCGATAGCAAGCATCTTGTTTAATGAAATTTGCGTGGATTTAGAGGCAATATATCGTCAAAAAATGAGTGCGCAATTTCTATAAAAGTTACTACTAATTTCCGTATTTTATATTAATGCCATATTGTACAGAGCTTCAACCATCTAATGATGATGATGACTGAAATACAAATCTTGTTCCCTGAACCCAAGAAAGATTAAAAAACACAACAAAGGTTGCTCTAACGCTCTAACTAATCATCTTCAGAGGGATACTGAGTACTAATATTTCTCTGAAGATGATAGCTTGGATATCGAAACGTTGTGTTTTTTAATCTTTCTTGGTTTCAGGGGTCAAGATTTGTGTTTCAATTTTTGAAGATAACCAAGAACCAGTCCGTTCTCTCAAAAATGACGATAGTTAATCTTAGAGAGACTTAAGGAAGAAAGTAGTTCACTTGGTGTGTTGTAATTGGAGCGCAGAGTGGTTTGTCCAATGTGAAATGCCAAGGGTTTAGTCGTGGATAAGGTTATCTAATACAGAAACTCTTGCAGTGTCAAAAATATTGAGGTTACAGTGGGAATTTTGCGGAAAGAGAGTAAAACAATTTCAATCCTTGCCTACTTTCCAAAATTTCGTCAGTAAATTTGCAGTTTTTAATTTTGAAAGTATGACAAAAATTCACAAGTTTCAAAGAAGTAAGATAACGAAGGCTTTCACAGCCAGAGTCAGTACGGGATATACTTCTTCCGGGATTGGACCATGTCAAAGAACTACTAAAAGTGAACGCTTTTAGTAGTTCTTTGACACGGTCCAATCCCGGAAGAAGTATATCCTGTATTTAAAAACGTAAATTATAGAAAAATCGAATTTAAACTCGTTTCCAGAACAATCAATATTTCGAAAAAAGGAGAAATTGAAAGTGTAACTCTTGAACTTGAGAAGTAGTTGAAGTTTAAGGAAAACATGATTCATACATATACAAATTTAGACAATTTGTAAAAATTTACAATTTCGAACGAAGTGCATTGACGCTGGAAGTTGTTCTAAACAGGAAATTGAAAATATTAATTTTAAATTATAAAAAATTTGAAAAAAAATACAAAATAATAATGAAACATTAAAGAAAACTAAACTAAACTTTAAAAAAATTAAATTGTCTTGTTTAAAGCTCAAATTTTATGGGCAAAGTAGAAACCGAAAATGTAAACTAAAGATGTAAAAAAAATCGAAACTTCGAAAAAATCGTAACTTCTAAAAAATCGAAAATTCGAAACTTCGAAAAAAGATACATAACTAATACAAAAAATTCGAGATTATTAGAAATAACAGAAACTTCAAATAAAAAATTCAGTCTGATAACGAAGGCTTCCACGGCCAGACTACAGGATATACTTCTTCCGGGATTGGACCGTGTCAAAGAACTACTAAAAGTGTTCGACGTTTCGCCCACCATCGTAGAGGGCTTCTTCAGGAACAAAGAAACAATAAATGAAAGATAAAATACAAGGAAATATACAAAAATGAAAAAAGCCAATTGCTAAAAATAATTTATTAGCATTCGGGTTGGATATACTAAACTGACGAGATCTAACAAGTTCGAAACCGGTATTTGGTTTCCAAACTTCGAATCTAATAAATGTTCAAACCTATTGGTCTGTGCATTATTGAATTTAAGATGTTTGATTTCTAATTTTCGAGTAAGAAAGCATTGTCCCCTGGAACCAAGAAAGATTTAAAAAAAAAACAACAGAGGTTGCTCTAACGCGTTTTGATAGCCAACCTATCATCTTCAGTATCCACTTTTGCAAGACCTGTCCGTGAGTATCTGGATGATGTATTTCCAGGCAGGTGGATTAAAGAGGACATTTTGATTGGCCATCCAGGTCTCCGGACTTTACACCTATGGACTATTTTTTATGGGTGTCGTTGAAGAGCAAAGTTTTTAAGAGCAGACCTACAACTATTGAGGAGTTGAAAGGACGAATAAGGCAGGAGTGTAGACTAATTTCCCCCGAAGTAATTGGAAATATTCAAAAGGAGTTTCAGTTCCGTTTAGGGTCAGTTCCATTTAGGGAATTGTCAGTTAGTAAATGGACAACATTTTGTACATTTACTGAAGAAAGAGTATTGAATTGAAATAGATTCCTTGATATTTTAAATTAGTTAATATTTGTTAAAAATCTTTTAAATAATGAGGAATAAAAAATTTTAATTTGGCACGCACGTGTCGCTTGATATACCCTTTAAGCATAGTCAAGAAAAAATTAGGGTTGCCATTTAAAAAAACTGTCGATGACGTCATATCTTAATTTTTTTTTAAGTTTAATCCAAAGAGTAACCCCTTTATGCCTTCAAAGCATTGCGAGTAGGATGCAGAAACAAGGATAGATGGTGATGAACCGCCTTAAAAAAGGATAGGTTGTAATTTTTGGGGAAAATTCCTTTCTGTAACAAGTTCCATAACTTGGAAGTTCTATAGAAAAGAGTCTCTACAGGCAGAAATCCTCACTGTGTCAAGTTGGACCGCACAGGAATTTGCTGTCTCCGACTGTCTAGTACGCCTCAAGAATCTTGCCCTTGGGGGGATAAATCCTATTAGTTCCTGCGAGCATCTTCCATGATAGTACTTGTAACATTTGGGACATTCTGTATAAAATTTTCCTACATCAAATTAAAATATTAATTGACGTGTCCGTGCATATTTCCGAAAAAAAAACTGTCTTTCATTTATTGAATTTATTCCAAGTTACAGACTAGCACTGTATATTTTAAGATATCTTTGTTGTGTCCTGCTGTTTGAGTATGTTGTAGTTGTTATTGAAGTAATGGTATATCCCCTTTTCCTGTCGTGATTCAACAGATGTAGTCTTTCCCGAGATTAATAACCTCAAACAAATATTAAATTTTTGGATTAAGTGATAACCTCTGGCGAACCTCCTGACTGTTAATCAATCTTTAATTATATTTAATCTTCTATTTATAGTTTATAGCAGCAAGTTTTTTTTTACATATGTTTCTAATTTATACTTTTAAGTATGGATTGTTTTGAAGGTACTTAGAAATTCTTCAAAATTCCATTTATTATTCCCCTAAGCTGAGCCAAACTGATCTCCCTAGAGGCCATACATTCTTTGATTTTTAAATTCCACCGTTATACGTTACATGTTCTGCTCTCTGCTCACGTTTTTATATCCCTAATTGAAAATGCAGTGAACATACTTTTGCCCTACGAGGGATACACACATCAAAGTATACTACCCCAACAAGTTTAAAGTATTATTTAATATTTCACATTGTATGCACCGGTTCATGATAAGACATCAAAGATTAAACCTCGGTAGCTTTTCTGCTTATTGTATCGCAGAAATTTTTTGAAGTTTCTACTATATTATAACATATATAGTAGGTATTAAAATTAGTTATCCAAATGTGATTTTTATACCAAATTTTGAAAATTTTTTATATTTCATTTAAGGGTATCTTTTTTTTTGGTGAAGCGGGCTGGTTCTTGGTTATCTCCAAAAATTGAAATACAAATCTTGTCCCCTGAAACCAAGAAAAATTAAAAAACAGAACAGAAGTTGCTCTAACGCGTTTCGATTGCTAACCATCTCTGAATATGTTAGTTTGACTATCGAAACGGGTTAGAGCAACCTCTGTTGTGTTTGTTAATCTTTCTTGGTTTCATAGGATGGGATTTATATTTCAATTTTTAGAGGGTATCTTGAAACTTAGCAAATGAGCGTCAAAAAATGTCTCCTTTTCAAACAAAATCTCCATATTTTTGTATTATCCTAAAAAAGAATTGCCTAATATTTATAGGCCTTATTAAAAATGTTTATAAGCTTTGTTAGGTTTTCACTAGGTCGCCCGTTATATATCGGGTTGTTCGGAAAGTAATTTCGTTTTTTTTTTTGTGGAAATGAAAGACAGATTTCGCGTAATACACAAATACTTTATTAAATTATATATTGGCCGTTCTGGTCCAACACCTTTTGCCATCTTTCTGGTAGTAGCATAATTCCACGCTCATAAAATTTGCTGACAAAAAACTGATCGAGGTGGTTTTTGACCTCATTTGAGGTGAAGGTTTTACCGTCTAAAAATTTTTGGAATGACCGGAACATATAATAATCCGATGGTGCCAGGTCTGGAGAATATGGTGGGTGTGGCATTGTATCCCATTCAAGCTGTAAAAGCTTTTGGCGAGTGACCAAACTTGTGTGAGGTCTCACGTTGTCTTGAAACACACTACACCTTTCCTGTTGATTAGTTCTGACCTTTTCTGTTGAAGTACATCATTCAGTTTGTCCAGCTGATGACGGTAGATTTCCGAATTAATCGTTGTGTTATCCGGTAAAAGCTCAAAAAAAAACAATTCCTTTAAAATCCCACCAAACAAACAGCATCACCTTTTTTTGGTGAATATCGGCTTTGGAAATGGTTTGAGCCGGTTCATCTTTTTTGCTCCATGACCTCTTGCGTTTGACGTTGTTGTATACAACCCATTTTTCGTCCCCAGTGATGATGCGCTTCAAAAACGGATCATTTTCCTGACGTTTGAGAAGCGAATCGCAGACGTCAATGCGGCGACAGATTTCTCTTTGTGAGAGAGAACACGGGGAACCCATACATCGAGCTTCGAGGATAATCCCAGGCCTTTCAAATGGTCATAAACTGTTGAATTTGATAAATTTAACCTCAATCCGATCTCACGTGTTGTTATTCGCCGGTTCGCATCAACTAATGCCTTTATCGCGTCTTTATCAGCTTCAACCGGCCTTCCCGAACGTGGTGCATCTTCGACATCAAAATTGCCGGATCGAAATTTAGCGAACCAGTTCTGGCACTGGCGTACTGTCAACACACGTTCTCCATAAACATCTGTCAATTTCTTTCTGGCTTGAACAGCATTTTTACCCTTTCTGTAGTAAAACAGTAAGATATGTCGAAAATGCTGCTTATCGCTCTCCATATTTAAAAGGGCACCAACCAAAAACTACTGCGTAGAATTAATTGGAATTTTTCACACACAAGCCTTGCTATATGAGCTCTCAAAGCATATAAAAATTATACGGCTTAAGTGTGAAGTTGGGTGCAAAAAAATACCATTAAATCCTCTGTCGGGAAAATTACTTTCCAAACAACCCAATGTAAACCTTAATGAGTTTTTATAATGATGTTATTAAAATTATTTATCTAAATGTTATTTTTTATACCAAATTTTCAAAATTTGAAATTCGAAATTTATTATATTTTTTTTGGTGGAACAGACTGGTCCTTGGTTGTCTTTAAAAATTGAAATACAAATCTTGTCCCCTGAAACCAAAAAGATTAGATAACACAACAGAGGTTGCTCAGAGCAAATTATCAACAGGAATAAATAAAGATGAGGTTTTATGCTTAAACAATTAGGTAATTGTTAATGTATACTGCATATTTAGGCGCTCCAGCTGGAACGTTACTGATTTTGAAAATATAAGAATCATTAAAAAATCTGCAGCATTCTGTTTTGGTAGGTTTGGAGGTAAAAACCTTCGTTGTTAGGACTGATATTATTAATTATATATGCATAATAATAAAATAATTATTAGCATGCGGCGAATATCATATGCAACCTCGAAATCACGTATTGCATGTTTGGTTGCAAAGCTTTACGGGATGTTATAAACAATTCTTACAAAATGTAAGGAGTCGACTCGAATTTAATCCTAATATTAACACTTATTCGCAGTTTGTTAAAAACTATCTTTGCACTAGGACTGTCAAGTTTTTAAAACCAACAATCGCGATATTAGTCATCGTGTCTTAAACTGATATTTTATGACTGTTCGAAAATGTTCCGAATCAAAATTTTGATGACCAAAAATGCTTAAAAATTTGGTAAGGTCCTATCGAAAATCATATTTGACGACCAAAAAAAGCTCCACAGTACAAAGTTGTAATTTAGAAGAAGACGTATTATAATAAAAACAACCTGCTTTGGGGGAAAATCGAAATTTTCAGCAAATAAACTCTGCAATACAGTGGCGGCTGGTGCTAATAAAATTTGGGGGTTGCAAAGAAACATTTGCAAAAATGTGCCGAAACTGGAAAGCTGGAGAAATTAAGAGATATTTAGGATTTTAAATTGATATATGTTATACATATATAGTATATTACTAAAATTCTCCTTTTTTTATATTCGCCAAAAACAGAAAGAAAAAGAAGAGGAAGCCCATAAGACGGAGGATCTTTGGCAGCTGCAAATTTATCAATAACTTTTTACTGAAGTCGAGTATTCCTTAAATTAAGTCCTTTTCTTTGAAGACATCGTTAATGCGGACAATCTTTCCTGCCATAATGTATTTTTTTTAAAAGTATTCTTTCCAGACTGGAGAAGCACCACTCTGCTTCAGCAGAAGCCATTAGGATAGTTATCAAGATTTTGAAAAGATTTAGAGTTTCACTAAGCTCACTGCTTTCTGAAATAATGTTATAGAGTACAAGTAAACCAAAAGCCGATTAAAACTTTTCTGTTTCGTAAATTACAGATAATTCAGCTCTTAGTTTTTGTAAATTAAAAAATTGATAAACCTTAGCGGTTTCTTTAAAATTCTTTTCGGGAAAAGTGATTTTATGTTGGTTAAACTTTTTAGAAAAAAATAAGGTTGCTGCAATTAAATGGCCAGTGAAGCTGAATCGTTCTTTAGCTTAGCAGATAACAATGTCACATAGGTACTTCTTTAGCTTCGCGAACTATTTCTGTTAAAACTTCGCTTTTTACAAAACACGGTCTGCACAATATTTAAGTCTGGAATAGGTCATCCACGTCGCTTAATTTCCAGTTTTTTCAACATAGATCGGTTACAGAATGGCTGTGCAATTAAACTTTGCACTGAATTCATTTTTATTTGTGTTTCAAGACTCGCAACATTGACCGATGACAGATTATCAGTGGCGGCTCGCGTATATGCACTGAGGAACTGCAGCACCCCCAATTCAGCTTTCGAGTTTTTTCTCAAAATGTTGGTCTTTTTTGAAAACTTTTCCTTAACACTTTTTTATAGAAATTTTAAATTTTCTCTGATTTCTTTTATAAAAATTTCATCTTTCTTTCTAAAATCTATTTTTTTTCTAAAGTTTATGAAAAACGCATTAATTTTTCTAAATCTTTTGATAAAGATATTAATATTTCGAGAAGGAATTAAAATTAAAAAAAAAAGGTTAAATTTCTCTAAAAGTGTCAAAATTTTGAGAAACTAATGAAAATTTCAAGAAACAATCTAAATTCAACTCTTCTCGCATTTTGTTATTTCTCTGAAAAAAATAATACCAAATCTTCCCGTTTTTACCTGATTTTGCAATTTCTATTACATTGTAGAAAAATTTTTATTTTTTTCTAATATTTTGATTTTTTTTGTTGGGAAAGTTTTTATTTTCCTAAATATATTATACCAATAAATTTTCTCGAAACTACTTTTCCAGCAAATTTTGTTCTTAAAATTTTTTTGGAAATTTCAACTTCTAATTTTTTATGTTCCTTTAATTTGCTTTAAAAATGTTAGGTTTTCCACGGCATTTTGACATTTTAAAGTTTATTTTATAATTTTGACTGACAACTTTTAGAAAAAAATCCCGACATTTCTGTAAAAATGTCATAATTTTGGAAAGAAACCAAAATATGTTAGGAAAATTTTCCATTGCTTCCGCATTTTAATATTTTTCTTTAAAAAACTAATAACCGATGGATTATTTTCCTAAAATTTCGACTTTTTTGTACAAACATTTCAAATTTTTTTTCGAAATTTCAATTTTCTTTCTACGAACATTGGAATCTTTTAAAATTTTGACCTATTTCAGAATTTTGACTTCATTCGAAAATTTCCACTTTTGTTAAGAATTTCGTTCGTATGTTCCTAGAAATTTTGATATTTTGTGAGAATTTCGATACTGCTGACATTTTTGGTTTAACTGCAAAATGTCAACCTCAAAAACTTCCGCATTTTACAATTTATTTTTTGAAATTTGACCGTTTTTCAAATATTTGATTTGTTCTCCCAATTTTAACTTTTTTTGAGAATTTAGACATGTACCTATGGCTTTATTAAATATTTACTTCTTGTGGAAATTTAAACTTTTTTTAAGTGTTGAATCTTTCAAAATTTTGACCTTTTTGAAAATTTTGATTTTTTTTTCCGGTTAATTTCAACTATTCTGATGTGGCGTTTTTTCCAAATTTTGGAAAATTTCGATTTACCAAAATTTGGAAAATTTCGATTTTCCAACATATGGAAAAGTTTGATTTTTGATGATTTTCATTTTTATTAAAAACTCCAGGTATTTTTTAAATTTTCGATCTTTTCTCGAAGCTTTGATTTTTCTTTTGAGAGTTACAACTTATTTTCGAAATTTCGGCTCTTTTTTTTAAATTTCGACTTTTATTTGAAATTTTTTTTAATTTCGTTTTTTTTTTAAATTTGGACCTTTGTTAAAATTTTGTCCTGATTTAAAAATTAAAACCCTTTTTAAAAATTTCGACTTTTTAAAAATATTTTACAGTTTTTTCAAAATGTTAACTATCGAAATTTTCAATTTTTTTTGAAAATTTCGATATTTCAAAATTTTGTCTTGTTGAGCCAAAATTATTTTGGAAAGTGCTGACATCTTTTAATATTCAAATATTCAATAATATATAAAATATTCAAAAATACGTTTGTCATCCCCTTAGGACTTAAAAATGCGTCTTGTTTCGAAATTTTTTTCAGGTTTTCGAAAATTTCGACTTTTTAAATGTTGCCTTGTTCGAACAAAATTGTTTTTCAAAACCCAATTTTTGGCTTGTAAAAAAAATTTTAGATTTTAATGTTCAGTTAAATATCCTTTTTCATCCCGCTTGGGGTTAACATTAAAATCGATTAAGTACGTGTTTAATGATTGCTTTCATGTATTCTTTATATAGAAATTTTAACAAAAAATGTTCAAAAAAAACCATGAAGTTTCTCCAAAAATGTCAATATTTTGGAAAAAAAACGAAAAAATTAAAAAAAAAGTGTAACGCGTAAAATAACGAAAAGCCGACCTTGCCACTGGGCACGGCGGAGATCGCGTGTTTCTGAAGAGAGTTCGGCATGTCATAATCTAGATACACGCGTTCGTTGTTGTAACCTAACCTAACCTAGCTTAATAAAATCCCGCATAACATAGTTTTTCTCTGTTATTTCTGAAAACCCCCAAAAAACTCTTCACTAACCACCCAGTTATAAAAGTTATTTTCAATTTTGACAAAAATATTTAATTTTCAGAAAAATTTAGGATTTTGAGAAAATTATTAAATTGTGAGAAAATTATTAAATTGCGAGAAAAATATTGAATTTCAAGAAAAATCAAGCTTCTAAATTTTAACTTTTTGCGATTTGATATTTCGCTAAAAAAAAACTTACCACTATTATAGAACCAAAGAAAATTCTGAATCGAAATTTCCAATTTTTCTAGAACTGTTATTTTTATTTGTTACATTTATTCCCGGAATTGTCAAGTCGGTCAAATTTCGTTAAAAAATAGATTAAAATTTAAAGATTAAGCTCAAAATTTGGAGAAAAAGCGGACAACATTTCTACAAAAAAGTTGAAATTTGTTATTTTTACATAAAATTTTTGAAAAAAATAGCAATGAAAAAAAAAACAATTTTAAAAAATAAATTAATTGTTAAAAATATTTTCAAAATTTCGACTTAAAGTAGGAATTATTGAAATTTTCAAAAATGAGTCAACATTTCTAGAAAAGTCGAAATTTTAAAATTAAAAATAGTAAAAATCTTTAAAAAAATTAATTGACA
Organism: Dastarcus helophoroides; assembly: GCA_028583605.1. Taxonomy (NCBI): domain Eukaryota; kingdom Metazoa; phylum Arthropoda; class Insecta; order Coleoptera; family Bothrideridae; genus Dastarcus; species Dastarcus helophoroides. The sequence continues at coordinate 44,321,867 of CM053326.1, read as the reverse complement.
ATTTAATGTTCTAATTTAAATTTTTTCTAGTAATTTTGAAGTTACCAGAGAAGCTTCAAAGATCAAATATTTCAGCTTGAAGTCGATCCTTTGTAATTAAAATTCACATTTTTGGAATTTATTTTTTATTGAACTGCAAGTTCTTTTTCGAAATTTGTTTCAGAACTTCGAACAATTTTAAAAATAGAATTTTTTCTTACTATTTCTTTAATTTTGAGTTTTAATTCGACATTTTTCTTAAAAAGTTTATATCTGAAAAGAAAACAATATCGTTTTAAAAAATATATATTTCAAGCTCGGGAAACTTTCTAAAAAACCAGACAAAATTCATTATTTAATCACAAAATTTCAATTTTTCTTCGAAATTTTGCATTTTCGACTTTTCCTAAAGTTGAGATTTCTGTTCGAGGTTTATTGGGAAGCAACAGAGGTGGTTTATGTTATTAATTTTTTGAACTCATTTGCTTTTACATAATTTTAACACAAACGCCGTCGCAGCACCCCCTTTAGTTTTAGCTACTAGCCGCCACTGCAGATTATAATAGCGAATCAATATTTGGTTTGCACCCACAAGTACAACCTAATGTTTGCTTATGGGCAAGTATTTTAAGCGAACAAAATAAGAGTTAAGGCGCAGGTGCATATGTGTAAAGCAAAGTTTGCAGTCTAACCTACAAACTTTGCAAACCATGGACCCAATAATGTCGTCAAACCCTTACGAATCGGCGGAATCCGCTATAGTCAGCAGTATGTTTGGTAACAATAAATCTGTTATCAATAAATAAAATAAAGAACAATTTACTTTCTTTTTTATCCCAGCGTCTTTTTGGAGGTTGCACAAACCTGCAAACCTTAGCACTGGCCGCCACTGTTGCAATATAAACACCTGACTTTTGGAGAAACTTCAAAAATATCGAAATTTCGAGAAAAAGAGGATTTTCGAGGTAAAAATCGAAAGTTTCGAAAATCCAAATGAAATTTAAAAAAAAATTTAATTTCAAAAATCGACACTTTCAGAAAAATATCGAAATTTCGAAATTTAAAAAAAAAATTAATTTCAAAATCGACACTTTCAGAAAAATATCGAAATTTCGAGAAATAAAGTCTAAAGTTGGTAAAAATTCCATAATTCCTAGAGAGAGTCAAATGTTGTCGAAATTTCGAAGAAAGGGCGAATTTTAGGGAAAATTCAGAGAAAAAAGTCGAAATTTCAAAAAAAAGAATCAAAATTTCTTGATCGAATATTTATTTTAACGGCGACCTGACTGAAGGACGATTTCCCCCCTCACTTTCCCATCGTGACGTCAAAAAATATCCACTATTGAGATAAACATCAAGATTTTGAAAGACAAATTCAAATTTGAATTTTATACAATTTTTATCTTTGTTTCGATGTCTTTGTATATACCTGTCGGTCGCCCTACTCCAGTTTTCTTGCTTGGTCCTGTCACAAGGGACCATAAATTTTATTTGAGGATAGTAGTCAACAAGTAGTCAACACAACTTATACAGATCTCCCTCTTCAAATAGATCAGATTTTTTATTGAGTCAACTAATGGACAATTACAGTCTGTCAAGTAAGAGCTTGGTCGACTTTACCGACAGTTAATGAAAGATTTTGCTCTAATTCCTTCGCGAGCCGATACAGGGAAGCTTTGTCCTTGATGCATTGTCAACAAAGGTTCAGTTGTCGTTGATCTTTTGAAAGAGAATCACGTTAAACGCCATGAGTGCTAAGTACGCGTCGCGCTACGAGGCTGTGTTCCTTTGCATCCACTCGAAAGGTCCCAAAATGTCGCAATCAGCGGCTGCTAAATACATGAGAAAGTCGAAGGCATTTGTACAGAAGTGGATACAGCGATATAAAGTGGCTAAAAATGTCGATGATTTACCAGAACGTGGTTCGATAGGAAAAGTGAACAAAAAAGATGAAAAAAGAATAGTGAATCTGTTTTCGCGGGATCCTGCTTTAACACTGCGGCAAGGACAAGCAAAATTAATGGCAAAAGGTTTAGATATATCCTACGAAACTATCCGAACCCTTCTTCGTACTCATGATCTGAAATCTGAAATCTGAAATGGCGGGCGCAACACAATGAAGAAGCCTCTGTTGACTGAAAAACATGTGACAAAGCGACTCGCTTGGGCGCATAGAGATTTTGAAAATGTCATTTTTACTGATGAATGTTCTATATGGGCACGTTCTGTCCTCACGCGAGCCTGGTCAACTTCCACCAATAGGCTTGTTCAGCGGACCGTAAAACATGGAATAAAGGTGCATCTTTGGGGCTGCTTCTCAAAGCAGGGATTCGGCACTTTGTACCTCTTTACTGACAACCTAAATGCCGAGAAAATGATAAAAATCTACAAAAAGGCTTTACTGCCATCTGCCAAACGATGGTTCATCACAAAAAAATGAAAATTGGATTCTGCAGGAGGACAACGATCCTAAACATCGCAGCAAGCTCTGTACTCAGTGGAAGACTCAATCTGGCATCGTTACATTGGATTGGCCGTCGCAGTCGCCCGATGCAAACCCTATTGAAAATGTGTGGGCATATATTAAACAGAAGCTTCGTGGAAGACGCACATACACTTTGAAGCGGTTGTTTTACGAAATTCGTCGGATCTGGAGATCCTTGCCACTAGAATAGGCCGTCAAATTAGTAGACAGCATGCCTCGGAGATGCCAGGCAATTATCGACGCCGGTGGTGACTGGACACATTATTGACCGAATTGCATCATTGTTTGTAATGTGTACAATGTATATAAAAATATGAACGTTTCATAAAATAATTTTTTTTATAAATTAACACGACCACGCTCTTACTTGACAGACTGTATAACCATCTAAAACTGATCTTGATGGGTGACTTTAATTTTGATGTATCGCGTGATGATTATAATACGAAACAGTTGATATCTCTTATGGACAATTATAGACTTTGCCAAATTGTGAAAGCATGTACAAGAATCACTGCCACATCAAAAACTAAGATTGATCTGGTATTTACAAACCTGCATGCCATTTCTGAATTAGTGTTGGATTCTCCTAAGTTTTTTGATTATAGTATCATACAAATACATCTTAAATGAAACCTTGTAACACTATTATATCATATGATAAAAATGAATATGTAAGAAATCTCAAAAGTATCGATAATGCTGTATTTCAAGATAAATTGCTTAGAAAAAATTGGATGAATAATCATCAAGTATGCATTGATCAACTGGTGGACTGCTTATATAATAACGTTATATCTGTCCTAGATGAAATAGCCCCTATTAAATTAATGAAAAGATCTCAAAATAACAAAAAGTGGTACGATGGTGAAATAAGAGACCTCACAAGATTTAGAGATGATCTCTATCGAGTAGCTTGTGCAACAAACACTGGCTCTGACTGAGAAAAATACAGAAAAAGTCGAAACAAAGTTACAAGCACTATCCAGCGTAAAAAGAAGAATTATTATTCAAGAAAAATTGAGAACAGCACCGATCCCAAACATATGTGGAGAAATGTTAAAGAAGCTATCGGTGCCACGCAAATGTCACATCCAACAAAAATGAAATTTGATAGCATTATATACCAAGACGAGGCAACAGTAGCCGAAAAATACAACGTCTTTGTGAGTCAAAGTATTATTGCATCAGTAAAATCTGATGGGAGACATTATAAAGACAAATATCCGTATAATGTTTTCAATAGCACTTAAGGTGAACCATTTTCAATGGAGCCAGGTACACCAGAAGAAGTCAAAAAAGTTCTCAAAAGTATTAAAAAAGGAACGTCGACTGATGCAATCAATAATAAAATTATTTCAATGGGCGGTAATTTTCTTTTGCTCAAAATTACTGAAATTATCAATAAGTCTATTACCTCAAACGCTTTTCCGAAGAAATGGAAAGAATCTGTCATTACGCCAATACCAAAAGTTACCAGTTCTGATGATCCATCTAATTATAGACCAATTAATTCCTTACCGTACTTAGAAAAGGCGTTGGAAAGAATTGTGTATAACCAGATGCTGCAATTTATTAAAAATAGTAATGTTCTCATTCCAAATCAGTCAGGATTTCGACAGGGGCACTCTTGTGAAAGCGCACTGCAGCTAACCGTCTCCAGATGGAAGAAATGGTTAGACAACCCTCGCCATCTAGTTTTAACTGTATTCTTGGATTTACGCCGTGCTTTTGAAACTATTAACAGAAAACTCCTTCTTGAAAAACTGCAACTTATTGGTTTTGGCGATCCCGCACTCCAATGGTTTAGCAGTTATCTAACATCCAGATATCAGGTTACTCGGATTAACAATTATGTTTCGACAAGTGCAGCTAGGTGTACCGCAGGGGTCGATATTAGGCCCACTGTTGTTTATTTTGTACATTAATGACATCGATCAGTGCACAGGCGACGACTGCTTCCTTAACCTATTTGCGGACGATACGCTCGTATCAGTTGAAGAATCAGACTTGCAAAGAGGGGTAACTCGCATGAATGCAATTTTGGTGAACGTTAGCGAGTGGTTAAGAGTTAATGGTCTGATAATAAACGTTAAGAAGTCGAAAGTGATGTTAATGGGGAGCTCTAACGCGATGGCGGATAAAGTAAAGTTAAATGGAGAATCTCTGGAGTTTGTCAACCAGATAAAGTATCTAGGAGTAACTATTGACAATGACTTAAACTTTAAAAAACACCTTAACAATACTGTGTTACAAATAAATGTTAAAGTTAAATACTTTATCAGAATAGGTAAAAATTTAAATCTTGCTAATCGCCTTAAAGTTTTTATTACTTTAATTCGACCCTATTTTCATTACTGCCCAAGTATCTTGTTCTTTGCTAATAAACACCATTTAAAACAACTGTAGATACTACAAAACAAATGTCATAGAGCAATATTGAAATGTAACGTTTATACACCAATCGATCTGATGCTTGATTGTCTGGGCTCACTGTCTGTACAGCAATATTTGTTTTATCATATCATGGTATTTATTTATAAAATTATTAAAGGATTGTTGCCAGAATACTTAATGTACAATATAAGAAATGTTAACGAAGTACATAACTATGAAACACGTAACTGTAGTAATATATATATAAATACTGTTAGTAAAGAATCGACATATAGATCTTTATTTTATAGGGGTGTATCTTTATTTAATATTCTGTCAAATGAAATAAAAAGTGCAAATAATTTGTCTAGTTTTAAGAGAAAGTTAGGTGTCTATGTTAAAATGAATTGTTTCTGGTTAACCAATAATGTTTTCCTGTAAAAATATGAATTATTTATTTATACATTTAATAAACTAATATTATTATTATTATAGTACAATGAGAGTAACCAAACAACCTCCGAAGAGCGAACAAGTAATAAACCGTGCTAATAAACCAACCTCTTCTTTTATTTCATCTACCGCGAGTGTAGTGGTCCTTCGAAAAAGCAAAAACAAAGTTTAACAAGCAATACAATCCCCGAATAGTGATAGGAAGCCCAGAATTCTGGCCCAACATTCGGAATATTCATTACACAAGTCGTCCTTACAATCCGACTTGAAACAAACAACACATTTTGGTCCTTCGAACCGGATCGAAACCAGCCACAACATTTTGGTCCTTCGAACCGTATCGAACCCATTCCTCAGCATTTTAGTCTTTCGAGCTGGATCGAACCCAGCCACAACACTCTTTTTACAAAAAATTCAACATTTCGAGATAAATATTATTCTAAATATTTTTACTTTTTCATCAAAAGATCTACCAAATTTCGAGAAAAAGACGATGTTTGATAAACAAGTCGAATTTGCTGAAAGACGAATTTAAATAGAAGTCGAAATTTTCAGAAAAAGTCAAATTTTAGGAAATGGAATTTTGAAAAAGCAGTGACGAATTTCGAGATAAAAGTTCGAAATTTTAAGGAACTAGGAATTTTGAGAAAGCCGGATTTTGATAAAAGAAGTCGCCTATCTATCTTAGTTGGGCGACATTTACAATAGAGACTACGTCTTAAGCAAAATGGCTTGATAAAAAATGCGAGGGTCATAAAAAGCTATTGTAGGGTTAGAATGAGGCTGTAAGCGGTCAACGGCAGATATTGAAAATCTGCAAGGTGAATAAGTGCCAAGGATGGCCGAACAGTTTTCTCGCTATGAAGTCTTCGCTCCCCACAAAAGACGAAGGGGATGGGACCTCAAATCTCAAACATAAATCTTTCGCATCGCAGGATTCATTCGCTTCCTCGCTGCATTACTTCTTCCTGTGCGAAGGGCGGCAGTGGTAACTCGTCATTTCAATGTAGGGCTTGAACACTTTTAATACTTTTTTATCTTCGAGAGCATTAGTCGCTGCATTTGCCTTAGGGCGAAATACCAACCTTTTCCATGTACGAAATGAATTTAAAACCAAACGAATTCTGTGCCATGGTGCTTCAAAAACTTAAACAACAAATTTATCGATCCTGAGATTTTTAATTGATGTCAGTATAATTATGTTGTTATAATTTTGGTGGAACGGACTGGTCCTTGGTTATCTTCAAAAATTGAAATACAAATCGTGTTCCCTGAAACCAAGAAATATTAAAAAACACAACAGGGAATGCTCTAACTCGTTTCGATAGCCAAGCTATCGCTTCTCTGATGTGTATCTCTCTGAAGATGATAGCTTGGCTATCGAAACGCGTTGGAGCAACCTCTGTTGTGTTTTTTAAAATCTTTCTTGGTTTCAGGAGACAAGATTTGTATTTCAATGTTATTATAATGTTTTTATTTTTGGTGGAACGGACTGGTCCTTGGTTACCTTCAAAAATTGATATAAAAATCTTATCCTCTGAAACTAAGAAAAATTAAAAAACACAGTATCTCTCTGAATATGATATATTGGCTGTCGAAACGCGTTAGAGCAATGTCGTGTTTTTTAATGTTTCTTAGTTTCAAGGAACAAGATTCGTATATCAATTTTAATGCTCACAAATAATAATAATAATAGTGGCATTTATTTAGCATAAGCTATTTAACATTCGCATTACATTAGATCAGCGTTAAATTAAATTGAATTAAATTAGATCAAATTAAGCGAAAACCTGTAAACTCTGTACATAGATGAAATAGAATACAAATAAAAATTAATACTTGGTTTTTACATACTTTGAACATAACATCTTAAATCTAGAAAAACTCGCACAAATTTTTAGTTGCTTAGGTAATTTGTTAAAGCATATTAGTCCTTTATAAAAAATACTATTAAATATTTTACTTCTTTCACAAGCTTCTACATAAAAATTTCCTCGATTTTTTGTATCGTACTCATGAACTTCCGATGTATATTTAACATTTTTTATTATATACTCTGGTTGAATATCATGTTTTATTTTATAAATAAATTTAAATGTGGAAAAAATGACTTTCTGCTTAACAGACATAAAATTCAAAACATGCATCATTGTCAAAACAGGTGTGTATCTATTGCATTTTAATATACCTCTCATTGCGCGATTTTGAATTTTTTGTATTTTTTGCATTTCGTTTTGTGTAACATTAAACAATATTGCAGAACAAAATTCCAAGTGGGGCAATACTATTGCATTGTATAATAGAATTCTAATATGCATACTTTACTTATGCGATTAAGGAACCCCACTTTTTTGACATTTTTCCCATTACCTAATTACATGCTTTTTAAAATTTAAGTGCTGGTCAAGAAACACTCCTAAGTATTTTATTTCCTTTACCCTCTCAAGCTCTGTATTGTTGATTTTAACATTTATTACATCCTTTAACAAACCTAATTTATATTTCGATCCAATTACAATGAACTTACTGTTTTTAGTATTGATTGCCAAATCATTATCGCATAACCACTTATAGATATTATCAAGATCTGTTTGTAACTTGTATAGCATTTCTTTTATATTAGTACCGCTAATATATATCATTGTATCATCAGCAACCACATAAGTACTACAATAATTAATGTTTACAATATCGTTTATATATAAAATAAAGAGAAGAGGACCAAGCACCGTGCCCTGGGGTATTCCCCAGTTGTTTACAATACATTCAGATGCAACATTATTATATTTTACCTTCTGTTTTCTATTACACAAATATGATTTAAACCATTCTAAGACTTGACCACGAATTTTGTTCATTTTGTCCAAGAGTACATTTCTATTTATTGTTTCAAATGCCCTCCGAAAATCTAAGAACGCTGCAATTATGATTTCCCCTTTGTCCATCGCTTTTAACCAGCTGTCACAAACACTTGTAATAACCGACTCACAGGAATATTTGGACCTAAAACCTGACTGATTTGGGACTATTATAAGGTTTTCATGACAATAATTTATTAGTTGATCTTTCACCGCCAGTTCTAGTAATTTTTCGTAACATGGTACTGTATTTATTGGGCGAAATTCTTCACATTTCAGGGTATTTTCAATTTTCTGCACAGGTACTACAGTTGATATTTTCCAATCTTCAGGAAACTTGCCAGAACCCAATGATTCATTTATTATGTCCAACATACGATTTCCTACACATTCACAGCAATCACGTAAAATACTGATTGAAATTCCAGTTTCTAAGGTTAGTACTATATTTTAGCACACCTATGTAACTTTTTAAAATTTTCATATCAATTTTTTTAAATTTATCAAAAATATCATAAGTTCTTATTTTCTGAATGATACTCTCCTTATCGCTGTATTTATTTATACCTTCCACTATTTCCTTTATACTGTGAACAAAATACTCATTGAATTGTTTAGCAATTTCAGCATCACCATAAGCAGTTTTATGAACAAATTTAATTTCATCTTGAGAATTATTATTATGTTTTCTTTTCATTGGTAGTAACTATTTTAAACTCTTTCATAGCTGTTTGGAATTTGATGTGTCTAAATTATTTTTAAAGAAGTGTTCTTTATCTCGTCTAATCTGATCAGTAACATCATTCCTTGCACGTTTATATTGGTTCCAGTCACAATGTGTTCCAGTTATACATGCAATTTTATATTTGTCGTCTCTAATTCTCATTTTTTCAATTATGCTTGCTGTTATCCACTTCTTATCCTTGCTTTTCGTCTTTATTGTTGATTCTAGAATTGGACACATTTCATTTATTATATTAGTTAGCGTACTAACAAATCTCTGTGACATATCATCTACGTTACCATTATTATCCCAGTGTGTATCAAACAGTTGTTCTTGAAACACACCTTTATTATAGTTTTTTGTGTTCCTGTATTTAATTATTTCCACACCCTTCGGTTTACTTGTGTCAATGTTTATAGATATAACGCTATGATCACTTATTTTAGGTGTGTGATGAACTTGATGCCTTAAATTTTTTTCATTGGAAATGATGTGGTCAATTAAAGTTTTACTGTTTGCTGTAATTCGAGTGTGTTCTGTAAAAAGTTGCCTTAACCCGTATTGCATGTTTAGTTCAATATATTTATTCCCATAAAAACTACAGTTTGATAAGTCATAATTAAAGTCTACGCTTATAATCTGTATGTATGGATATTCGCATATTACATCTAAAAACTCTTCATACTCCATCATGAATAAATTATCATTACATTTTGGTGATCGATACAGAACAGATATTATATGATTTCTACTCTTTATTTTGATGTCAATTGCTAGAATCCATAAGTAATCTTTTATATATTTTTTGTAACATGTTCTAAAGTTATGGCTATTATGTATCATAATCATTACACCACCTGTCCTTCTGTTTTCAGTATCACATTTTACAAAATTATAATTACTAATTTCTACTTCTTTATTTTCAATGTCTGTATCAATATGAGTTTTCTGCTAAACACATTACAATTGGTTTCCATTTATCTGTTAAAATCTCTATATTACATTTATTATTTAGAAAACCTTGACAATTAAGGAAGACAATACTTTTGCTATCATTTAACTGCTATGTCCAATAATCAATTTTATCAGTTTATTTTTTTAATTGTCTTATATAACAGGGACAACTCCTATCAGTGGCAGCGTGCATATAATCCAGATTTAATTTTGTTTTTTGCACAGCAATAAAACAGTTGATACATTTTATGGCATTATTCTCATTACATTCATGAGTTCTGTGCTCACGTGCACATCGTATACACGTCAGAGATTTGGTACATTTGTCCTTAAAGTGGTTATAACCCCCACAATTGAAGCAGCGGAGGACTGCATGGTACTCGAAAACATTACATTGCCTCCATCCAATAAAGAGGTTTTTTGGCCTAAATTGTTCGCGAATTTTAATTAAGAAGATATAAAATCCCTTATGAATGTAGTTTTTACAATTATATTGAACCCCAGCTTTAGTATATAATTTGTAAAAACTAATAAAACCGACATTTATATCATACATGAAGTTTTTGAAATTTTAAGTTTATGGTGGTGATGGTGCGTGCATAAGCAGCTGCTTAATATATGCTCCATTAATAAACCCAAATTCTACGGGAATTAATGAGCGATTATTTCTGAAAATTGTGGTAAACCAAAGGTGTAAACAATAAGAACAGTGTAGTGATTAAAACAACACTAGAGACAAACAGATTAGTGCAATAATTAGTAATTTAAGGTAAGACGCTGCATTTGTATTAGCTCTGATAAGAGATAAGAAACCGTGTCCTTCGAGGAGATAGTCCGGGGAACGGTTTCTTTCGTGGAAAAGACGTGCATCACAACATATAGTAATCAGATTAGGAATCAGCGCTGAAATAAAGAAATAAACATGGACAAGAATTATATGAGAGACGCCGACATGGAGGAGTCCTCCATAGACGAAGGAAGCAAGAGAAAAAGGGTACGAGAAGAAACCTTAACGAGAACAAAAAAAATGTCGAGAACGCCAATAAAAACAAAAACAATTGATAACGAGGATAAGCTTGATCTTATACTAAGTATGATGCAGGATATAAGAGAAGAAATGCAAGAAATAAAAAATGGACAGAAAAAATACAATAACGACATTAGAAAAATCCAAATCGAAAACAACAAACTAAGAGAAGAAAACGAGAGAATTATAAAAGAAAACGAGAAAATGAAAAAGGATATAAAAATAATAAGCAATAATTTGGAGTGGATCGAAAAAGATAAAAGGAAAAATAACATAATTGTCAACGGTCTAACAGTAAATACAAACGACAATGCAATTTTAATTACAGAAATAGAAAATTTCTTTAAAGAAAAATTAGAAATACAAACCAAAGTTGAAGGAACTTACAACATTGGTAGAAATATATATCTTGTGAAATTGCAAAATGAAAATGAAAAGAAACGGATTATGAAAAACAAATCAAAGCTTAGAAAAATTAATGAAAAAATTTTCATAAATGAAGACTTGACGCATAAAGAAAGGGAGAAGCAGAGACAACTAAAAAATAAAGCAGAAGAGGAGAATGTGCATGGGTAAGAATATCAAAATAGGGTATAACAAGATAATAGTTGATGGAGAAACTTGGAAATGGAACAAAATCAAGGAAAAATTAGAAAATACAAGTTCAAAAAACTGAGCAATAAATCTAAAGAGGTAAATAGTATGATGACGAACAAGGCAATGAAAATGGATACGAAAACACATAAAAACACAACAATAGAAAAAATAAATAAAAAGGAAAAAACAGGAAAAGAAATTTGGAAAGTGGGAACATGGAATGTTAGAGGACTAAGGGGAAAAGAGGAGGAAATTATAGAAGAATTTGAAATGACAGGGATCCAAATATTAACAATAACAGAAACGAAGAAGAAGGGGCAAGGGGAACTAGTGCTAGAAAATGGACACCTTTTAATATACAGTGGAGTAGAACGAAATAAACATGCTGCGGCAGGGGTTGGGTGCATAATAGAGAAAGGATTAGTTGATAATATACTAAATTGGGAAGGCATTTCTGAAAGAATACTAAAAATAGAATTTGATGATATATATGGGGAACGAATATGCATAATAATAGTGTATGGACCAAATGAAGATGATTTAGCGAGTAATAAAGATCAATTCTGGGAGGAACTAACATTGGCTACAGAGACAGTTAAAGGTAAAATTATCGTAATAGGAGATTTTTAACAGTAGGGTGGGTAAAAGAGAGAATAGAAATGTAAATGTGATTGGAAACTGTGGGGAAACAAAAATAAACAACAATGGGTTAAGAATGATAGAATATTGCATATTGAACGATCTCATAATAACAAATACGTTTTATGAACACCAGGATATACATAAATTTACAAGAATAGCGGAAAACAGAAAAGAAAGATCCATAATTGACTACGTACTTGTGCAAAGAAATAATAGGAAATCGATCACGGATGTAAGAGTCAAAAGAAGTGCGGAAATATTTAGTGATCATTACCTGGTTGTAGCAAAAATTAGGAAAAGAAGAGGTGTAGGAGTGCCAACGAACGACACGAAACTGCACCAGTAAAAAAAGAAAATATTAAAACATACAGATTAAGAGAAAAAGATATAGCAAACAGTTATCACCAAATTCTTGAGGAAAAAATAAGTAATATAAAAAAGGAGATTGAACAAAAAGATATTGAAGACATATGGCAAATATTTAAGGAGGTAGTAATAGAAGCAGCTAAACAAGCATGTTGGCACGATTACAACCAACGCCAATAAAAAGTTAACTGCCTGGTGGAACGATGAAATCAAAAAAGAAGTTAAATTAAAAAAACAAGCGTGGAAAGAGTACTTAAATAATAACACCGCACAAAAATACACTTTGTATAAGGAGAGAAGAACCAAAGTAAAAAAAATGGTTTTGGAAGCTAAACAGAAGGCATGGGAATGTTTTGGGAAAAAAATGGAGGAGACAAATAAAGGAGATCGCAAGCTATTTTATAAAGCAGTGAAGACAATAAGAAAAGGAAAAGAAAAGAAATTGACGACTATAACAAGCAAAGAAGGCGCGTTGCTAAAAGGTGAGAATTTAATTATGAACAGATGGAAAGAATACTTTTACGAACTATTAAATCCACTGGAAACAGAGACACAAGAAGGCAAAGAAGTAACAACAATTGACACAATAGCAGATGAAGAAATTGAAGTACTTACGATAGAGGAAGTTGAAGAAGCAATCAAGGCAACAAAATGTGGAAAAGCACCCGGACATGATGGAATAACACCAGATATGATTAAACACATGGGAAAGAAAGGTGTAAAACTCTTGTACAACATTTGTAATAAGGCATGGATAAAAGGAAACATACCTAAAGATTGGGGAATAGGTGTTATTATGCCCATATATAAAAAGGGAGATAGAAAACAATGCCAAAATTATCGAGGTATAACTTTATTGAGCACGGTAGCAAAGATATATGAAAGGGTGTTAGCAAACAGGCTCCGTTTAGTCATAGAAACGCAATTAAGTGTATCCCAAAGTGGATTTAGAAGAGGCCATAGTATACAGGACCTTATATTCACGATGAAACAACTCACGGATAAAATATTAAGACAATGAAGAGAGGCATATCTAGCGTTCATTGATCTTGAAAAGGCTTTCGACAGAGCACCCAGAAAAGAAATATGGATAAGTTTGGAACAACGAGGAGTCAGCCGAAAATTAATTGCTGGAATAAAAAGCATATATGTGGAAAATGCAAATTACGTCAGAACGCGAAATATGCAGTCTTCTACTTTCTACACAAGAGATGGTTTACGACAAGGAGGAGTACTTAGCCCATTACTATTCATTATCCTGATAGATGACATACTCAAACAAACATGTACTAAAACAACAGGCCTACAAGTAGGATACTACAATCTACAAAAAGTCTGTATAAAAGAATGTGCATTTGCAGATGATATAGTAATAGTGGCCAATTCACCCGAAGACCTACAAACTAACTTAGAAATATGGAAAGATGCTCTAGAATCTAAGCAAATGAAAATAAATGTCAATAAAACAAAAGTAATGGCGATAACAGAAGATGAAAATAAAAAAATAAATATACGATTGGAAAATAAAGATATACAGCAGGTCAAGGAATTCAAATATTTAGGAGTAATAATAGATAATAAAGGAAATCAGGATAGGGACATCAATGAACGAATAGAGAAAGCACTTAAAGCATATTACAGTATGTGTGCAACCATAGTCAAGAAGAAAGAAATATCCAAAAATACGAAAATGTTGGTATACAAGACTATCTTCCAGCCTATGCTACTATTTGGAAGTGAAACCTGGGTTTTAACGGAGAGAATGAAAAGCCGGATACAAGCAGTCGAGATGAAGTTCTTAAGAGCGATAAAGGGAATAAGTAGAAGAGATCGAATAAGAAATCAAAAAGTGAGGGAAGAACTGGATGCTAAGCCTGTATTAGAAATTGTCGAAGAAAAACAATTAGGTTGGTGGGGACATATACAAAGGATGAAAGATAACATGCAAGTAAAGAAAATATGGGAAGCAAGAACATCGGACCGGAGACGTAGAGGCAGACCTAAAGAAAGATGGGATGACATCATAGATAAATTAATCCGAAAGAGACCATTAAACCTAAACGAAGCAAAAATTTTAGCGCTAAACAAAAAGGAATGGAAAAAATTTTGTGAATAAAATAGAGAATACCAATCCCGACACCTTACGGTATAAGGGAATTGATTATATATATATATATATATATATATATATATATATATATATATATATATATATATATATATATATATATATATATATATATATATATATATAAGTTTATAGAAACTGGTCGAAACTGGGGGATGTGTATGTTTAGCAATTCCGTGCAAGGGAAGAGAAAAAATGCTTGGTAAATTGGTCATCCAACACCGGCAGTGGAATATTAAAAATTTATCCTCATTTAAGAAGCAAGCAGAACGTACGAAAGCTCCCATTAACGAAATGTAATTGCAGGTCGTTATTTCTGTAGGACAAGATTAAAAATCCATTTTCGAAATTGTTGCGTATTTCACACACACGCCAGCATTTATATTTAAAAGTTCTGCTACGGTTTTCATACGCTTATTTTTCAGTTGGGGCACAGAAATTAAAAAATGGTCACATTTTAGAGGGTGTATTCCGTTAAGACCCATAAAGTAAAGGGAAACTATCAATTATTCGCAACGTGGGGTTCTTTTAGCGTGCGGCTTGGGACGAACGGTCCGTCGAGGTGAAGTGTTTTCCGTGACTTGGGCACCGTCAATGACATGTTTATTTAAAGACGGGAAAGAACCGCACGTACATGAAATCAATTTGTACTCTAGAGGCTGAAAGTCTTGCTATTTGAGCCCGTCTTCCATACTTCCTTCTAGACGTTTTCCACTCGAAAGGTGCGGTGTAATTTTATTTACACTTTGACCAAATCGATATCCGATACTTCTGATGTGGGAGAAACATTTAACAACATTTCTAACAATTTCCAGCCTTTTTAAAAATCTTTGATTTTGCGTGCTCAAGGTTTCAACTTTATTCTCAAAATTTCAAATTTAAAAATTAAATATACAGTTTAAAAGATTCTGCTTTTAAATCCTTACTTTTCGCAGTATTTCACTATTTTAGTCGAAATGAAATTTTAAGAAAAATTGGATATTTTGCTTTAACTTGTTTTTTTTCTCTACAAATTCTGTGTGTCCTATTGAAATTTCGATATTTTCCTTTCGTTCCAAGATTACACTTTCAATTTCTACTTTATTGTAAAATGTGTACTTTTTTGTTAAATTTTCGATATTTAAAAATTGATATAAAAACCTTGTCCCCTGAAACCAAGAAATATTAAAAAAAACACGACAACAGTTGCTCTAACGCGTTTCGATACCTAGTATCTTTAGGGAGATATTCAATATACAACTTCAAGTTGAACAAAATTTTTCGCTTTCCTAGTTTGGGTTGGTTGGCAATTTTCTGGGTGCGCCCCTTAGAGATGTTGTTCTTTTTTAATCCTATTAGTTCCTGCGAGCATCTTCATGATAGTACTTGTAGAAAAGAGACAAGTCATCAACCATACGCTTGTGCTCTAATGTTTCGAGAGAATCGGTCAGACTCTCGTCATCAATTGGGCGAATCGCTCTTCTTTGAATTGAATCCAAGAGAGCTAGTGTGCTTTGGGGCTGAACTCCAAACATGAGAACAGTATTGGCTAGTGTTGGCCTAACTTGAGCTTTGTATAGCGTTAATAGCTGATGAGATGTAAAGTACCTTTTAGCTCTAAAAAGAAATCCTAACTTCTGAGAGGCGGATTTGGCAAGCGCACATAATCGTCCCAAGAGGAGTTAGTGCTCGCATTCACTCCTAGGAGAGGTAGATTAGATCTCATTGAAAGGATTTTACCGTCCATTAGTATATTTGTTGCATTATTCCCTGATGTTTTCTTAGAGAAAACCGCGGCCTGAGTTTTTGAAGCGTTGAAATCGACCAAATTGCTCTTACCCCATTCCAGAATAATCTCGAGATGCCGATTAATTGTGTGTATCTGCTGTCCCCTTAGTCTATCTGAAGCAGCAATAGATGATGGTTTGTCGGAGAAAAAAGATGACACAAGGTTACTATCATCTGCGTAGCTGTATACAGGATTGAAAGTTGAAGCTAAGAGATCGTTTATGTGTAACAGAAATAGAGTAGGAGGCATAGTACGATAGCACTTGTAGAAAAGAGACAACTCACCAACCATACGTCTGTGGTCTAGTGTTTCGAGAGAATCGGTCAAACTCTCGTCATCAATTAGGCGAATCGCTCTACTTTGAATTGAATTCAAAAGAGCTGAAGTGTGCTTTGGAGCTGAGCTCCATTGGCAGTATTGGCTAGTGTTGGCCTAACTAGGGCTTTGTATAGTGGTAATAGCTAATGAGTTGTGAAGTACTTTCTAGCTTTAAAAAGAAGGCCTAGCTTCTGAGAGACGGATTTGGCAATGGCGTGCATATGATCTTCCCAAGAGAAGTTAATGCTCGCATTCACTTCTAGGATAGATAGATTAGATCCCATCGGAAGGATTTTAGCGTCCATTAGTATGTTTATTGCATTTTCTCTTGATGTTTTCTTAGAGAAAACCGCGGCCTGAGTTTTTGAACCGTTGAATTCGACCAAATTGTTCTTACCCCATTCCAGAATAATCTCGAGATCCCGATTAATCGTCTGTATCTGCTATTCCTTTAGTCGATCTGAAGCAGCGATAGATAATGTTTTGTCGGAGAAAAAATGACACAAGGTTGCTATCATATGCGTAGCTGTATATAGGATTGGAAGTTGAAGCTAAGAGATCGTTTATGTGTAACAGAATTAGAATAGGAGATAGAACAGATCCCTGAGGCACTCCCGCGTCAACCGCAAATGTCTCGGATGAGATGCCATCGACGACGACCTGAAGAGATCTATCAGCGAGAAAATTAGATATCAAATGACAGAGTCCAGGAGGAAGACCATAAGATGTTAATTTGACGAGAAGAGATCGATGCCAGACTCTGTCGAAAGCCTTTGAGATATCCAATGCCACAATCCTAGCCTCACCATGTTTTTCCATAGCTGAGTTACAGATATGAGTAACATATGCCAGTAGATCACCAGTGGAACGTTGTTGTCTAAAACCGTATTGCCTGTCGGAGATGATTCTATTTTCCTTCAGATATTTGAGAATCTCGATGTTGATAACATTTTCCATCACTTTAGATATAACGGGTAACAAAGATATAGAGCGATAGTTGTTAGCCAGATTCCTTTTTCCCTTTTTAGGGACAGACTGCACTCTAGCAGATTTCCAGATGTTATAGAATACACCTTTGTGGTAAGAGAGTTTGAACAATTTGCTTAAGACAGGAGTCCACTCTGGGGCGCACTACTGAAGAACAATAGCGGGAATACCATCAAGGCCAGAAGCTTTCGAGGTGTCGCCAGCTCAAAGAGAATCTTCCTGATTGTGCATTGTCTGAAAACAACTTCAGGCATCGCAGTGCCAACCTTATGAAGAATAGGAGGTTCTGCGTTTCGAGAATCAAGATTGGAATTGTCAGCAAACATTAAGGCTAACATGTCAGCCTTTTCCTTGGAGGTAGTAGCAATATTGCTATTTTCATCGAGTAAAGGTGGAAAATTTGAAGGTATAAAATTCTTTCCAATCGACTTTGCAAATCCCCAAAAGGACCTGGAACCGTTCGGACAGTTGATAAGCCTCTGGCGCATTTTACGATCGAAATCACCTTTTGCCTCGTCAGTAACCTGTTTACAAGAATTTCGTGCATCTACAAATATGGTCCGAGTCTTGACTCAGGGATTATTTCGCCAACGACGATATGCGCGATTTATGCAGGAGGCAGCCCAAGCACATTTTTTACTGAACCAAGATTAACTGGAGGCAGACTTCTTTTGGAAATGGGGAATTGAGCATTCAATACCAACCAGGATAGTTTCCGTGATGGATTCGGCCACTTAGGAACGGTTGTCCGAGTTAAAGCAGACTTTCTGCCTTGGGAAAGATGCAAAGAAGTCTCTTAATTCTTCCCAGTTTGCAGAGTTAAAATGCCAAACCCTACGGGACTGCGTCTGGGAAGAAGGTGGTATATGAAGCGAGCGAGAGGCTGCTACAAGCTTGTGATCCGAATTTCCAAGCGGTGATGTCACAGAGATTTTATACGAATTTGGTGAATTTGTAAGGAAAAGGTCGAGTAGATTAGGTTGATGGGTATCTACATCAGGAATTCTTGTGGGTTCCTCAACTAATTGCGATAGTCCACAAGTGATGACGAAAGCCTCTGCCACCCTTCCCGCGTCGTCAGTTCGGGAAGAAAACCTTAACCAGGGGATGTTGTGTACGTTGAAGTCACCGAGAAAGACAACCTCAGCTTTTGGATAATTCGTCTGTAGGTGATCAAAGGTTACGGAGAGATAAGAGAAGAGCTGTCTGTATGAGGGATCGTTTGGAGACAAATAAAGTGAACAAATGAATATTATTTCGTTTTTGGAGCAGATTTTCAGCCAAATCACATCATGATCAGCAGATTCCAGTGCTTCTTCTCGTTGACAGGACAGGTCGCTTCGCGTAAAAGCACAAATTCCCCTCTTGTGTCGAAATTTTGTGTGCAAGTCGTAGTTAGGGCAAAGCAAATGGACTGTACTGATGGATGGGGAGACTTGGGTTTCTGTCAGAGGCAGCACAGAATTGAATTTTGAATGAATTGTTTGAAAGAAACTTGGCCCGTGGTACATTAAAATTTTCCGACGATTTTGGACCCCTCGTACACCCCCCCACCCGGATATCCGAATGGGAGGGTAGTTTACGTCCGGAATTTTTTGCTCGAAGAGAATCCATCATCTTTGTTTTTAATAATTAGAAGAAAAAATCAGAGTAGATGAAAAAAGGAAATAAGGAAAAGGACAGGATGAGGAAAGAAGAATAGCAGAAACCGACTCACGTGTCAAAGACGAAAACAAGATCATTTCACCGCCTCCTAGTGATACGTGGGGTGGTACTACCTCGGACGACTGAAAGTTCCAGTCTACCACCTGTGATATAAAACCTGTGGACTGTTTACCATGGAAATACATGAAGAGTAAGGCTTAGACAAATGTTAATCAAACAATTTAGCGATAACGAAATTGGAATTGTAGAAATGTTGGACTTTAAAGCCCACCTTGCATTATTAACAGCAACATTTTTACTTTAGATTTCAATAAAAACATTGGAAGAATTTCACTGATTAAGTGTTTTATCAAAAATTTAAAATAAGATCTTAAATATAAAGCTATTCATGCTGCGGAATTATTAGGCAACTTGCATTCTTTGATTGTCCTACATTGCCTAAATTTTTCCATCACTTACATTCTCTGTGATTGTTCTATTCATACAATTTGTTTATTAGAAAATTGCGACATTTTAAAATACGCTCTTTTCGCAAATTCACTATTTTTGAAAATTTCGGCCTCTACAAAATTTAGCTTATTTTTTGGCTTCATCTCGAAAGTTTGATGGAACGGACTGGTCCTTGGTTATCTTCAAAAATTGAAACACAGAACTTGAGAGAGAGTTTCTTTCTGAGGATGACAGCTTGGCTGTCGAAAGGCGTTAGAGCAACCTTTGTTGTGTTTTTGAATTTTTCTTGGTTTCAGGGGACAAGTTATGTGTTTCAATTTCATCTCGAAAATTTTGGAAAATTTCGACTTTTCATCACATTTTTTACTTATTCTTGAAAATTTAAATTTTTGAGAATCTCGACTTTTTCGACCTTTTCTCTCTATATTTTGTCTTTGTGATTTTTTGTTTATTTTAATTATTTTTATCATTTTCCATTCATTTTCATTTTATAAACCTTGTTTGGAAAATTTCGCCATTTTAAATTATGCACTTTTCGCAAATTCAGATTTTTTGAATATGCTTTTCAAAATTTAGCCTCTTCTTTCAATATTTTTTAATTTCATCTCGAAGTTTTGAAAAAGTTGGGCTTTTTATCAGATATTTTACTTATTCTTGAAAATGTTGACGCTTTTTTAAATTTTTCTTACTAAAATCTTATTTACCTTTTTTTTATTTTAACTGTAAATTAAACTTTTTTGCAAATTAGTAATTTCAGTTATTATTAAAATTTTTTGAAAATCTCGACTTTTTTTTCGACTTTTTCTCTCTATATTTTGAGTTACTGATTTTTTGTTTTCTTTACATTATTTTCATCATTTTCTATTCATTTTTCATATTATAAAGTCCCACTTTCCATTTTTAATGAAAATTTTGACTTTTTGAATATTTTCAGCAGAAGATTTATTGAAAAATTAGACTTTTTTTTCTAAATTGCAATTTGTTCAGAAAATTTCATCATTTTAAATTATGCACTTTTGGTAAATTCAGCTTTTTTGAAAGTTTCGGCTCCTTTTCAAAATTTAGTTTCTTTTTTTTAATATCTTTTAATTTCATCTCGAAATTTTGAAAAATTTCGATTCTATCAAATATTTTACTTAATCTTGAAAATTTTGACTTTTTTTTTAAAATTTTTTTAGTAAAAACTTATCTACCTTTTTTTTTAAAATTTTAACTGTAAATTTTATCTTTTTTGCAAATTATTGATTTCATTTATTTTTGAAAATTTGAATTTTTTGAAAATCTTGATTTTTTTTCGACTTTTTATTTCTATATTTTGACTTGGTGAATTTTTGTTTTCTTTTCATTATTTTCATCATTTTCCATTCATTTTTTATATTAGAAAGCCCCACCTTTTTATTTTTAATGAAAATTTTGACTTTTTGAATATTTTCAGCAGAAGATTTATTGAAAAATTAGACTTTTTTTTCTAAATTTGTTGAGAAAATTTGGTCATTTTAAATTATGCACTTTTGGCAAATTCAGCTTTCTTAAAATTTCGGCTCTTTTTTAAAATTTAGCTTCTTTTTTTAATTTTAACTGTAAATTTTGACTTTTTTTGCAAATTAATAATTTGAGTTATTTTTGAAAATTTGAATTTTTTAACATCTCGACTTTTTTTTCCACTTTTTCTCTCTATATTTTGACTTACTGATTTTTTGTTTTCTTTTCATTATTTTTATCATTTTCCATTCATTTTTCATATTAGAAAGTCTCTCTCACTTTTCCATTTTTAATGAAAATTTTGACTTTTTTTTCTAAATTGCAATTTGTTTAGAAAATTTCGTCATTTTAAATTATGCACTTTTGGCAAATTCAGCTTTTTTGAAAATTTCGTCTCCTTTTCAAAATTTAACTTCTTTTTTTAATATTTTGATTCCATCTCAAAGTTTTCAAAAATGTCGACTTTTTATCAAATTTTTTACTTATTTTTGAAAATGTTGAACTTTTGTTTTAAATTTCCCTTATTAAAAACTTGTATGCTTTTTTTTTAAATTTTAACTGTAAATTTTGACTTTTTTGCAAATTAATAATCTGAGTTATTTTAGAAAATTTGAATTTTTTAAAATCTCAACTTTTTTTTCGACTTTTTCTTTCTATGCTTACTGATTTTTTGTTTTCTTTTCATTATTTTCATCATTTTCCATTCATTTTTCATTTTAGAAAGTCCCACTTTATTTTTAATGAAAATTTCGACTTTTTTTTTTTAAACTGCAATTTGTTTAGAAAATTGCGACCTTTTAAAATATGCACTTTTCGGAAATTCAGCTTTTTTGAAAGTTTCGGCTCCTTTTCAAAATTTAGCTTATTTTTTCAATATTTTTTGATTTCATCTCGAAGTTTTAAAAAATTTCAGCTTTTTATCAGATATTTTATTTATTTTTGAAAATGTTGACCTTTTGTTTTAAATTTCCCTTATTAAAAACTTATATATGTTTTTTTTTTAATTTTAACTGTAAATTTTGACTTTTTTGCAAATTAATAATCTGAGTTATTTTAGAAAATTTGAATTTTTTAAAATCTCGACTTTTTTTTCGACTTTTTCTCTCTATGCTTACTGATTTTTTGTTTTCTTTTCATTATTTTCAATATTTTTTGTTTTCATCTAGAAAGTATTAAAAAATGTCGACTTTTTATCAAATTTTTTACTTATTTTTGAAAATCAGAATTTTTTTAACAATCTTCACTTTTTTCGACTTTTTCTCCACATTTTGACTTTGTGATTTTTTGTTTTGTTTTTATTTTCATCATTTGCCATACATTTTTCATTTTAAAAAGTCCCACATTTTCATTTTTAATAAAAATTTCGACTTTTTGAATATTTTCAGCAGAAGATTTATTGAAAAATTAGACTTGTTTTTTAAGTTGCAATTTGTCTAAAAAATTTCCTCATTTTAAAATATGCACTTTTCGAAAATTCAACTTTTTTGAAAATTTCGTCTCATTTTCAAAATTTAACTTCTTTTTTTAATATTTTGATTCCATCTCAAAGTTTTCAAAAATGTCGACTATTTATTAAATTTTTTACTTATTTTTGAAAATCAGAATTTTTTGATAATCTCCACTTTTCTCGACTTTTTCTCTATATTTTGGCTTTGTGATTTTTTGTTTTTTTTTTCTTTATTTTCATCATTTTCCATTCATTTTTCATTTTAGAAAGTCCCACTTTATTTTTAATGAAAATTTCGACTTTTTGAATATTTTCAACGAAAAGTTTATTAAAAAAATAGACTCTTTTTTTAAACTGCAATTTGTTTAGAAAATTGCGACCTTTTAAAATATGCACTTTTCGTAAATTCAGCTTTTTTGAAAGTTTCGGCTCCTTTTCAAAATTTAGCTTATTTTTTCAATATTTTTTGATTTCATTTTGACGTTTTGAAAAATCTCGGAAGTTTTGAAAAATCTCGAAGTTTCATCAAATATTTTACTTACTTTTGAAAATGTTGACCTATTTTTTAATTTCCCTTAGGGCAACCTTTGTTGTTGTTTTTAACCTTTCTTGGTTTCAGGGGACAAAATTTGTGTTTCAATTTTTGAAGGTAACTAAGGATCAGTCCGTTCCACCAAAATTTCCATTATTAACAACTTATATACCTTATTTTTTAATTTTAACTGGAAATTTCGACTCTTACAAATTTCACTATTTTAATAATTTCTCTTATTTTTGAAAATTTGAAACTTTTGAAAATCTCCACTTTTTCAAGATTTCGACTATAATTTGAGTTTCTCCTTTTTTCCATTTTCATCATTTTTAAAATACAAATCTTGTCCCCTGAAACCAAGAAAAATTAAAAAACACAACAAAGGTTGCTCTAACGCGTTTCGATAGCCAAGCTATTATCTTCAGAAAGACACTCATCTAAACGCGTTAGAGCAACGTTTGTTGTGTATTTTTAATCTTTCTTGGTTTTAGGGGGCAACATTTGTATTTGAATTTTAAAGATAATCAAGGACCAATCCGTTCCACCAAAATTCATTATTTTACATTCATTTTTCATTTTAGAAAGTTCCACGTTTCCATTTTTAATGAAAATTTCGACTTTTTGAATAATTTGATTTATTTTGAAAACCTCCAATTTCAAATTTTCCAACTTTTTTCAATATTTTCAAATTTTTCAAAATTTGGCTTGTTTTTCTTGAAAATTTTGCTCGTTTTTCTCATATTCGGCTTTTTCTGGAAATTTTAACTTTTGTGTTAATTGGTACTTTTTCTGAAAATTTCCAATTTTTTGGAAAAGTTGACAACAATTTCTAAAAATGTTGACCTCTTCAAAATGTTCTTCTTTTTTATAAATCCAATTATTTTGAAATATTTTTTTAAGGAACCTTTTTCAAAATTTCCACTTTTTTTTTTAAATTACAAACTTCCTTCAAAGTTCTGACGATTTTTCAAGGTTTTGACATTTTTGAAATTTCCAATTTTATTTCAAATTTCGACTTTTCGAAATCTTGACTTTGGTAAATTTGACTCTTTAAAAATTCTGATTTGTTTTTAAAAACTTCGTCTTTTTTGAAAAGTCGGATTTTTTAAATTTCATCATCATAAAAATTTCAGCCTTTTTTCAAAATTTCGACTTTTTCAAAAGCATCGACCTTTTTTTCAAAAAGCTTTGATTTTCTTGTCGAACCTACTTTATGTAAATGCGACTTTAAAAAATTCACCTTCTGAAAATATCGAAAATTTTTGAAGAATTTGACGTTTTAAATGGCAAATTTAAAACTGGTGTTTTAAAAAGGGTTATGTTTTAAAATTAAGATGCAAAATTATGAAAATAGTCCATATTTAGGAGAATTTTCAAGTTTAAAATCATGGAATTATGAGAAAAAGAGCACAAATTTCGAGAAAAAATGTACGGGGGAGGAATTTGATTTTTAACATTGAATTTCGAGGAAAAGGAAGCTTCAATATTTTTGTAACTAACGATCCACTAACATGACAGCTTACCAGTTTGAAATCTTGACTTTGGTAAATTTGACTCTTTAAAAATTCTGATTTGTTTTTAAAAACTTCTTCTTTTTTGAAAAATCGGATTTCTTAAATTTCATCATCATCAAAATTTCAACCTTTTTTCAAAATTTCGACTTTTTCAAAAGCATCGACCTTTTTTTAAAAAAGTTTTGATTTTCTTGTGAAAGTTACAAATTTATGTAAATGCGACTTTAAAAAATTCACCTTCTGAAAATATCGAAAATTTTTGAAGAATTTGACGTTTTAAATGGCAAATTTAAAACTGGTGTTTTAAAAAGGATTCTGTTTTAAATTGAAGATAGAAAGTTATAAAAAGAGTCGAAATTTAGGAGAATTTTCAAGTTTAAAATCGAAACATGGAATTTTGAGAAAAGGAGCACAAATTTCGATCAAAAATGTACGTGGAAGGAATTTGATTTTTAACATTGAATTTTGAGGAAAAGAAACCTTCAATATTTTTGTAACTAACGAACCACTAACTTGACAGCTCACCAGTTCGAAATCTTGACTTTGTAAATTTGACTTCGAATACTTGACTTGGGTAAATTTGACTCTAAAAATTCTGATTTGTTTTTGAAGATTTTGTCTTTTTTGAAAAGTTGGATTTTTAAAATTTCTTCCTTTTCATCATCAAAATTTCAACCATTTTTTGAAAATGTCGACTTTTTCAAAAGCATCGAAAATGTAAACATGGAATTTTGAGAAAAAGAGCACAAATTTCGAGAAAAAATGTAAATGGAAGGTATTTGATTTTTAACATTGAATTTCGAGAAAAAGGAAGCTTCAATATTTTTGTAATTAACGAATCACTAACATGACAGCTCACCAGGCCTCTATGAAGCGCCGACCACGGGAAATTTACCCCTTCTCTCGTCTCTGTATGATGCAACTAAAGTCATAAAGGTCATTAGCTAGTGGGTAATTCTTGCGTTGCAGCAATTTCTTGCCTGTTCGAAACACACAGCAAAAATCGCGTGCCTAAAAAGGGGTTAAAATATATATTAAAATTCACCATGATATTAGAAGCATTTTAAATGGGAGAGCATTCCACTCGAAACGATTGAAAGTATTTAGTACACTCGTTCATATTTCGTTCAGTACTTTCAAATTTTCACACGACTGATTTTAATTATAAAAACAATAGCAATTAAGTTAAAGTGTGCTTTAAAAACAATTTCCTTGAAGCAAAATATACTGGAGTTGTATCAAGAAATTTTTTATTATTATTATAATTATTATTATTTGCAGTAATGTCTATTTATTTCGGGGTGATAAATTAGTGCCCTATGTGAGCTTATTTGTATTTTTTGCATGAAAAAACTTTGGCGTCCATATATGTATGTATACACATCATCTAAATGCAAAATTTGCACACATCCCGCAATACCGCGTATCACGCAGTGTTTCTGTTGCTCTGGGATGGATTTTCTCAATTTGTTTCCAACGTAAGACGTGCTCCACATATTAAATCTCCACAGCTGCACAGCATGGTGCGATCGGACCGTGACCGGAAACGCAGGAAATAGAGTTCAACTTTGTAACTAACAAGAGCCGATATATACCTAGCAGCGTCTCGGTATGTAACAGGAAATTCTCATCAGGTATTCATAGTCAGTAGTTCACTAACGGCTTTAGTTTAATTTGTCCAGTTCTCTTGTTGTAAAGCTGGCGAATTTAAACAGTAATCAGTCTTAAGTCGCCTATTAGGATTTCACTTTTTTATTTTTATTTTTTTTTGTTGGAAAGGACTGGTCCTTGGTTAGCGTCAAAAATTGAAATACAAGTCTTGTCCCCTGAAACCAAGAAAGATTAAAAAACACAACAAAGGTTGCTCCCACGCGTTTCGATAGCCAAGCTATCATCTTCAGATCATCATCTCTCAAGATTTGTATTTCGCTTTTTTATGTTTCATTTCATCCTGGCTGAATGTACTAGTGCACATTTTAGGACTCGTCTAGGTTCATCCCCATCTATCCTTATTTCCGCATCCTACTCGCAGTGCTTTGAAGACATAGTGGGGTTACCCTCTGCGAGTAGATTAAATTTAAAAAAAAATTATAAGTTCACTGGGGCACGTTATTCCCTTTAAATCTGTTTTAGCTTTGAGACAACCAACGTTTGCACGCCGCTGCATGCAGCTTAAAATTCTAGGTGTACCTAGCATTGTAATCCATAATAAGCTTAAAGAATTCCTGGTCGATATATTAACAATTTTATGAACATACTTTAACTGTGAAATGAATAATTTAGTTATTATTTCTAAGAAGTGCTGCAAGCCTGTATTTTAATTGACTTGTTCACCAGCTGCATTAAAAACTTATAATACGCCAGCCAGATAAGGCATACATAATACCAAATAATTTAAAACAGTTGCAATTACTGCTATTTTCATTTGTTTTATTTTCCGGTATCGACATTTTGTTCTTTAAATACGTTAATCAATGCTAATTTATTATTAGAATTCGCCTTCCAATCGGAAATGATTGCCCATTGACTCCGGTAGATATTCTGTGGTCAGTATTTCCGTGACTTTCATTCAATACGAAACTTGTAAGTGCGTGACGTCGGTTGTTATTAAACAAGTTTATTTGCTGTTCTGAATTGCTTTCTAGCACGTGTTATAGTAATAAATGCCTTCTTGGGGGATTATTTCAAGTGGAAGTTAAACCAAATAAGTACATGTGAGCTGGTGAATTACTCAGATTAATTTTTTTTGGTAAAAAAACCCAAAAAATAAATTAATTTCACGAAATTGAAAAAGGTAGTTGTCCTCCCACAATATCATTCAAAAGTTTTGGAGCAACTTTGTCCGCGGAGTGTACCACCAGGGTCAAAATCCATACAGAAGTTTTACCATATTTGATATAGAATGATAGACAAGTCCAAATTTCAAAATCTGGGTCCAAATTTTGAGAAAATCCATTTTTATTAAATTTAGTTCTTTTAAGATTTTGACTTTTTTCCAAATTGAATCTTTGCAAATTTCAACTCGAATTTCAAAATTAATCCTTTATGGAAATTTTTTTTCCTCTCTGAAGATGACAGCTTGGCTGTCGAAACGCGTTAGAGCAACCTTTGTTGTGTTTTGTAATCTTTCTTGGTTTCAGGGGACAAGTTCTGTTTTTCAACTTTATGGAAATAACAATTTTTTGTTTATATTTTTCTCTTTGAAATTTCGACGTTATTCTTAACTGACTTTCTCAGGAAAATCAAGATTTTTTTTTAATTTCAACTTTGTTCTCGAACTTTTTTTTGAAATTTGGACTGTTTTCAAAGTATCTTTTTTATTCAAAATTTCGCAATATTTCTTTAAAAAATTTGCTCTTTTTGAAGATTATCACTTTTTTTATCCAATATCTCTGAAAATTGAGCTTTTCTACACTTTTTTAAAAAACTGAAATACAGAACTTGTCCCCTGAAACCAAGAAAGACAAAAAAACACAACAAAGGTTGCTCTAACGCGTTTCGACAGCCAAGCTGTCATCTTCAGAGAGAAACTACAAGTTCTGTATTTCAATTTTTGAAGGTAACCAAGGACCAATCCGTTCCACCACATTTTTTTTTCTCAAAGTCTGTCTTTTTCGAAATTTCCACTTTGGTCTCAAAATTCCAGTTTTTTCAAATGATAACCTCCGGGAAATTACTACTTTTTAATAAATCTCTTATTTTTTCAAAATTCATCTTTTCCAAAAATATCTTACTTTGGTTAAATCCGACTTCCCTGAAATTTTACTTTTTTGGAATTATTTCTTCCAAAATTAATTTATTTTCTCAATAAGACTTCAAAATTTAAATTAAAATCAAAATCTGTCTTTTTCGAAATTTCCACTTTGGTCTCAAAATTCTAGTTTATTTAAAATGATAACCTCCGGGAAATTACGACTTTTTAGTAAATTTCTTACTTTTTTCAAAGTTCACCTTTTCCAAAAATATCTTACTTTGGTTAAATCCGACTTTTCTGAAATTTTACTTATTTGGAATTTTTTCTCCCAAAATTAATTTACTTTCTCAATAAGACTTCAAAATTTAAATTAAAATCAAAATCTGTCTTTTTTGAAATTTTCACTTTGGTTTCAAAATTCTAGTTTTTTTCAAATGATAACCTCCGGGAAATTACGACTTTTTAGTAAATTTCTTACTTTTTTTAAAGTTGACCTTTTCCAAAAATATCTTACTTTGGTTAAATCCGACTTTTCTGAAATTTTACTTATTTGGAATTTTTTCTCCCAAAATTTATTTACTTTCCCAGTAAGGCTTCAAAATTTAAATTAAAATCAGAATCTCTCTTTTTCGAAATTTCGAGTTTGGTCTCAAAATTCTAGTTTTTTTCAAATGATAACCTCCAGGTAATTACGACTTTTTATTAAATTTCAAGTTTTCTCTCAAAATTTCTATACCTTTTTCCAGAGTTTCAGACTGTTTTTTTTATTTCGCAGACTTCTCAAAAATTCCTTTTACTTTAAAAATTTCAACTTTTCTCTAAATTTGACTTTCCTGAAATTTCGACTTGTATTTCAAAAATTGTCCTTTTTAATAATTTTGACTTCGTTTTTTTTTTGACATTTCGAATTTATTCTCAAATATTGCGCTTTTCCAAGCAATAACGATTTGACTTTCGAAAATTCAAGCTTTTCTTAAACCTGTGACTGTTTTTAAAATCACCTTATTTTTTCCAAATTAAATAAAATTTTAGACTCAAAATTTGTCTTCCTCAAAATTTCGATGTTATCACAAAATTCGTTCTGAGCCACGGTGGGTTAGGGTGGGGCACTTGCCTTAGTTCATAGCGAAAAACCCAGAGAACGAAATATCACCTTTCTTCTTCTTCTTCTTTCTTCTTCTTCTTCTTCTTCTTCTTCTTCTTCTTCCTCTTTCTCTTCCTCTTGTTCCTCTTCTCCTTTTTCTTCTTCCTCTTCTTCTTCCCCTTTTTCTTCTTCTTCCTCTTCTTTTTCTTCTCTTCCTCATCTTCCCCCTCTTCTTCCTCATCTTCTTCTTCTTCTTCCCCTTTTTCTTCTTCCTCTTCTACTTGTTTCTCTTCTTCCTCCTCTTCTTATTTTTCTTCTTCATCTTCCTCCTCTTCTTCTTCGTCTTTTTCCTCTTCTTTCTCTTTTCTTTTTCTTCTTCTTCCTCTTCTTATTTTTCTTCTTCTTCCTATTCTTTCTATTCTTCCTCTTCTTATTCCTCTTCTTCTTCCTCTTCTTATTCTTCCTCTTTCTCTTCCTTCTCTTCTTCTTTTCCCTCTTCTTCTTCTATTTTTTCTTCCTCTTCTTTTATCTCCTCCTCTTCTTCCTTATCTTCTTCCCTTCTTCCTCATCTTCTTCTTCTTTTTCCTCTTCCTCCGCTTCTTCCTTTTCTTCTTCTTCCTCTTCTTTTTCTTTCTCTTCTTCTTCGTCTTCTTCTTCTTCCTCCTCTTCTTCCTTTTGTTCCTCTTGTTCCTCTTCTTTCTCTTCTTCTTCTTCTTCTTCCTCTTCTTCCTCTTCTCCTTCTTCCTCTTTTTCCTCTTCTTCTTCTTCTTTTTCTTTCTCTTCCTTCTCTTCCTCTTCTTCTTCTTTCTCTTCTTCCTCTTCTTTTTCTTGCTCTTCCTTCTCTTCTTCTTTCTCTTCCTCCTCTTCGTCCTCTTTTTATTCTTCGTCTTCTTCCTGTTTTTCCTCTTCTTTCTCTTCTTCTTCTTCGTCTTCTTCCTCTTTTTCCTCTGTTTTCTCTTCTTCTTCTTCCTCTTTCTCTTCTTTTTCTTCTTCTTCTTTTACCTCTTCTTCCTCTTCTTTTACTTTCTTCTCTTTTTCTTTTTCTTCCTCTTCCTCATCTTCTTCCTCTTCTTCCTCATCTTCTTCTTCTTCCTTTTCTTCTTCCTCTTCTTCTGCCTCTTCTTCCTCTTCTTCTCTTCTTTCTCTTTCTCCTCTTCTTCTTTCTCTTCCTCCTCTTCTTCCTCTTTTTCCTCTTCTTCCTCTTTTTCTTCTTCGTCTTCTTCCTATTTTTTCTCTTCTTTCTCGTCTTCTTTTTCTTCTTCTTCCTTTTCTTCTTTTTCTTCTTCTTCCTCTTCTTCTTCCTTTTTCTTTCTTTTCTTCTTCTTTTACCTCTTCTTCCTCTCCTTTTACTTCCTTCTCTCCTTTTTCTTCTTCTTCCTCATCTTCTTTCTCTTCCTCCTCTTCTTTCCCTTCCTTCTCTTC
This sequence comes from Dastarcus helophoroides, assembly GCA_028583605.1. NCBI lineage: Eukaryota > Metazoa > Arthropoda > Insecta > Coleoptera > Bothrideridae > Dastarcus > Dastarcus helophoroides. The sequence continues at coordinate 44,290,915 of CM053326.1, read as the reverse complement.
TTCCTCTTGTTCCTCTTCTTCCTCTTTTTCTTCTTCGTCTTATTCCTATTTTTTCTCTTCTTTCTCTTCTTCTTTTTCTTTTTCTTTTGCTTCTTCTTCCTTTTTTTCTTTTTCTTCTTCTCTTCTTCTTCTTCCTCTTTCTCTTCATTTTCTTCTTCTTTTACCTCTTCTTCCTGTTCTTCCTTTTTTCTTCCTCTTCTTCTTCTTCCTCTTCCTCATTTTCCTCTTCTTCACCTCCTTCGTCTTCTTCTTCATCTTCTTCCTCTTCCTTCTCTTCTTCCTCTTGTTTCTGTTCTTCCTCTTTTTCCTTTTCTTCCTCTTCTTCCTTTTCTTCTTCTTGTTCTTTCTCTTCCTCCTCTTCTTCCTCTTGTTGCTCTTCCTCTTCCTCTTCTTCTCCTTCTTTCTCTTCTTCCCCTTCTTCCTCTTCTTCCTCTTCTTCTCCTTCTTTCTCTTCTTCCCCTTCTTCCTCTTCTTTTTTTTCTTCTTCTCCCTCTTCTTCCTTTTCTTCTTCTTTGTCTTTTTCCCCTTCTTCTTCCTCTTCCTTTTCCCCATTCTCTGAGGTAGGTTTCGCCACCTGTTCTGGTCTTCAAGCCTCTTGTTCTATTGATGTCCAGCATTCTTTCCAACTTTTCATCCGCCTTCTTTATGTTCTTTTTTTGTTGGTTTCAATATCTTCGCTTGTTTGACCATTCTATTTTCAACTTTTCAATTTTCGTAATTGGTTCGAATTTGCATATTTTTCCAAAATTTGTTATCTCGAACTTTATTTGCCAAATACAGATTTGTTTTCAAAAATTTGAATTTCTCTGTAAAAATTGGAATCTCATTGCCATATTTATTTACTTCGTACCTCATTGGTAGTAGAAGTCCATCACACCTGATATTATGAGAATGGACTACCTACTCTCTAGACAGTAGTTTCGACACTGTTTTCTACGATCGTGCACTATCCTCGTTCTCTAATCCATGGCTGTAGGGATCTATAAACCTCTTTCTGCACGTGACATTTGGACTTAACGCGTGGTAGCATTTTTAAGGTGCTCCGGCCAAAAAGTCCATTTGTGCATTTTAACAAATTAGCGACTTCTAGCGCAGTATGTATTCATAAGACGCATACATACCAGCTGCTTTCATTCGGGTTCGATAGAGACCAGTTTAATAACAACAACTTTAAATCATGGGTGTATGTTTATTGATAAAACTTAATTTGTAAACTAATTCTAAAAAAGTAATAAAATCATCGAGCTTTAGAGCAGAGTCTAATTACTAGACGCACAAATTAGCTCTCAGATTTTAAACCCATTTTATTCTAAAGAACGAAAAAAATTTCACTTATCATAAGGATATCAGAAAATAAACAAATTTGTGCTATATTTGCATATATTGATAAATAACACTCACTCGCATTCGCGAAGCTCTCGTTCAGTGGAACGTCTGAGTTTTATTGGTATGATTAAACGGGAAAGTGATTCTACATATGAGTTCCTCGAATTTTTGTTATCTTTTTTAGCAGTTGTAGTTAACCATTGTTTACAAGATCTATCAAACAAGAAGGCATTTGACATCTCGGTAGCCGATAACATTAATCGCGCGTGATTTTAAAATTGTGCTTTTATCTCGGAATACTACCGATAACATGTAAACATTTGAATGTCTCGGACAGTGACAGTTAAACGGCGTGTGCGATAGCAATTTGTTTAAACAATTGACTCATTTTAGTTAATAAACTGCGATGCATGTGCACGGTCTTCCGTGGAAAGTTAAGTCTTTAAGTGCAGCACGAATCGAAGCAATGTGATTCACAACACACAATCGACTACTATTATTCAATTGCTTTCATTCTGAACGAGCAGTCTAATTGAATCATTTAGTCCACTTTATTAGTTAGTCGGAATGACAACCGAGAATCCCCAGTGTGTTAGGAACGCAGTCCAATTTTTCAATAGTTTAACTAGAAGTGAAGGGAAATGCATTAAAACAAACCGAACTAAGAGTAATGTGGTCAAAAACAGTGAAGTGAACGCCAGTGTGAAAGTGAAAGAAGTTAGTAGTAGTGGATCATTACTAGCGAAAGAAAATTTAAGCTTGCTGGAGGACATAAACAAAACGACTGCCTTCAATGTTGCTGCTTTAGACGAGCTGAATACCATAACAAATATTACGCGTGTTACAATTAATCGAAGCCTAGAATCAGATGATTACCAGTTAACTGATTTTCCTAATTATTCCATCGTGTCTCCTCTAAATCAGAAACTTTGTGAAATGCCAGTAATGCCAGTAATTAAGCCAAAATTAAAACTTCCTAAAAACACCCCCCAGAAGTCTACCACCATGATAACCGACTATGCTATTAGTTCCACACACAACAGGAAACAACAAAGTCACAATATCATTGATAAAAATAATTTTAAAACTGTTATTCATCTTAACGCCGAAAATGCATCAAACAAAGTGCAAACCAAGAATGTTAAAAATATTGCCCTGAAGTGGGAAAATAATGTCACTCTAAATCCATTATATTCAGAATCCAAAAAACCAAAGGTTCCTCCAAAAATACCGCCCAAAAATTTCGCCCGCCAGAGATCCAAACCCAAGTTAGTGGAAGTTGTAACTCCAAAAATTAATTCGTTTGATGACTCTGATGAATGTCCCAGTCCCGCAGTCGAATCACAGCAGATAATTGAAAATTTTAATAGACATATCTCCCCATATAATACGTTTCGCGTTCCTAAAAGTGCCATTCCAACGGATATAGTTAGACAAACTTTGGAAATTGTGTCAAAAATTCCTCCAAGTCCTCGGAAGGAAAAACAAGAGGTTGGAAAAACCCAAATAATGACGAATAGGTAAGTAATTGTATCGTAAATTGTTGCGTATCTTATTTCGTTATAATATCGACGCTTTCAGTTGCATAAATGTTTAGTGCAAACAATGCAATGTAAACAATATTATCAGGGAAATGGTTTATCAGAATTGAATTAGTAATCAAAAGACCAAAGGAATCTAAATGTAGATTATACAATATTTGTGTGATGTGAATTTAATTAAGTGATAAGTATATTGAATTAAATTCGCGTTGCAAGTTTTTAAGCTTAAGCAATGAAAAAGTCTGCCATTCAAAAAGTCGGTGGATTCTCAATGGTTTTTTTCCAATAATCTCATCATAAAGCTCTTCTATGCACACTTCGAGGTGCCCTTTTGATGACCAGAAAAGAGGTCCTTCGCCTGACAATCGCGTTCCAACCACATGATAATTTGGCGCCTCGGTTTGTTCTGCCCTAGTTATCAGTTGGTTCAGTACGTCCTGAGAAATTAAATGTTGAGGAATTCTGCTCATTTTCCTAAACAACCTAATGGCAGGCAAAAAACTGATCGAGGAATCCACAAGAATTCCTGATGTAGATACCCATCAGTGGCGGCTGGTCTTAAAGACCGCAAGAGCGCGCGCTCCTCGTGAAATGAGCGGTCTATTCTTTTCGGTTTAATGTAAAAGATTTGGATTTATCACATTTTTAAACACAAAATAATGATATACTAATTAACTAGTAAGACTTGTGAGTGACTTGGAATAAAGTATTCAGTCGTTTGATTTCATTATATTAAATATTATAAGGAAATTTAAATAAGTTGGTGCGCGCAGAATTACGTACCTAGCGTGGCTGCCGTGCCTACAGTGGCCTCCACGGGATACGGAGAAATAATTTACAGAACACCACGTTAAAGCTAGCTCGGGGTACGCCGCTCCGCGCTTATGCGATATTGCCAAATGGTGAGTACGAGTCAGAGTTTGGAGTGTGTATTTACGATTTGTGATGCTAAATGCGTAGGTGCCGGCTGATCTGATTGCGATTGCTAATTGTGCCGCTTACAGACCTAACTGCCAATAGTACCGCTATTCACAAGGAGGTAGCAGTACCCATTTTAGGGTCTAATAATGAATTTGTAAATTTGGATTTAAACAATTTTGATGAGAAAGTAATGAACACTTTATTTCTTTAAAAGATCTTAGAGCGGATTTTGTTTAAAGAAATATTATTCTTGTGTTTTTGGAGAGTTTAATTAGGACTTTGTAATAAAATATATTTTATTTTCAAATGCAGTTTTCATGAAAAAGTGATATAATTGTATTCCTATGAAAGCATACAATTTTAATTAAGTAATCCCGAGCCGTAACGACGTGCAACCGTACAGAGTACTTTTAAGGGGCTCAGAAATGTTGATAATGGTTTTTTTTTGTACTCGATGAAAATAATTTACAGATGATAACCCAAAAATATTTTGGAGGTTATGAGATGTTAATTAAATTTAATTCATAAAAATACTATTAAATATCACACCTTTTGTATCACTTTTGTTTCTCTTAAATTTAATACCTTGCTATGGCACTGGAGTCACTTCACTCTTAACTACTAATATTTTTGCTTCTGTGCCTCCCTTGTCAAAAAGTCACCAGCCACCACTGATACCCATCAACTTAATTTACTTGACCTTTTCCTTACAAATTCCCCAAATTCGTATAAAATCACTGTGACATCACCGCTTGGAAATTCCGATCACAAGCTTGTAGCAGCTTCTCGCTCACTTCAAATACCGCCTCCTTCTCAGACCCACTCTTTAGGGTTTGCCACTTTAACTCTGCAAGCTGGTAAGAATTAAGACGCAGGAAGGGTGGCAGAGGCTTTCGTCATCACTTGTGGACTATTGCAATTAGTTGAGGAACCCACAAGAATTCCTGATGTAGATACCCATCAACCTTTTCCTTACAAATTCACCAAATTCGTATAAAATCTCTGTGACATCACCGCTTGAAAATTCGGATCAGAAGCTTGTAGCAGCTTCTCGCTTGCTTCATATACCACCTCCTTCCCAGACGCAGTCTCGTAGGGTTTGGCATTTTAACTCTGCAAACTGGAAAGAATTAAGAGACTTATTTGCATCTTTCCCATGGCAGAAAGTCTCCTTTAACTCAGACAACCCTTCCTTAGTCGTCGAATCCATCACGGAAACTATCCTGATTGGTATGGAATGCTCAATTCCCCACTCCCAAAAGAAGTCTGCCTCCAGTAAATCTTGGTTCAGTAAAAAATGTGCTCGAGCTGTCTCCTACAAAAATCGCGCATATCGTCGTTGGCGAAATAATCCCTCAGTCGAAACTCGGACCACATTTGTAGATGCACGAAATTCTTGTAAACAGGTTATTGACGAGGCAAAAAGTGCGCCAGAGGCTTGACATTTGTCCAAACGGTTTCAGGTCCTTTTGGTGATTTGAAAAGTCGATTGGAAAGAATTTTACTTCTTCATTTTTCCACCTTTATTTGATGTCAAAAATTTGCTACTACCTCCAAGGAAAAGGCTGACTTGCTAGCCTTAATGTTAACTGAAAATTCCAACCTTGATTCTCGAAACGCAAAATCTCCTATTCTTCCTTAGTTGGCACCTCGATGCCTGAAGTTATTTTCAGACAACGCACAGTCAGGAAGATTCTCATCGAGCTCGACACATCGAAAGCTTCTGGCCTTGATGGTATTCTTGCCATTGTTGAAGTGCGCTCCAGAGTTGACTCCTGTCCCAAGCAAAGTGTTCACACTCTCTTTGCCAAATTAACATCCTTGGTCTTCTTCCCGGACTTTGTCATTTGATATCCAGTTTTCTCGCCGACAGATCTCTTCAGGTTGTCATCGATGGCATCTCATCCGACACATTTAATGTAGGGGTGTCTCAGGGGTCTCTCTTGTCTCCTGCTCTGCTTATATTACACCTAAATGATCTCTTAGCTTCATCTTTCAATGCGATTTACAGATGATAGTAGCCTGGCTTTAGGCTGTTGTCGTAACGGATGGCCCTCAATCTTATAGTGCTCTAGGAAAGTGCTACGAAGCAGAGCCTCGGCCTCGGCGGGGACTTATCAAACGTAGGTGTATACCGACATAAGTGGTTAGAAGTTGACTACGCGCTTCTAACCTTAAAAGTTGCAGATCGTCTACCCAATTTCAGGTTTTCTGGCAAATATAACGGGCGACCTTTGCAGCATCTGATGTGTAGTAGGGCCCTTGCGCTCGCCGGTGACTATTTAAACGTGGCTTTATGCCGACAATGGTGCTAAAGGGAGGGGAAGCCCATTCGCCCACGTCTGCGAATCCCCTCTTTGGTGTTGGCCTCTTAGTGGCAGTGGCTCTAGGTAGTGGTTGATGGGATCTGGGTTCGCTAATGCGTAATGTTGATGGCATGGGTCTTACGGGGTAGCGATAGCTTGGTATTAAATCCCCCTGAACTTGTGTGCAATGCATTTGAGGTGTCGGATTAGGGCACCTAGTGCAACTAGTACCCGAGTTGAACTTCCCATAGGTGATGCCCCGTGTTGCAACGGATCGCGAGCCTATGGGGGGTCAACGTTTGAGGTGTCGGAGCTGATGTTCTAGACTAGTATCCGAGCAGAAGCACTAAGTGGTGAAATTGTTTGAAGGGACGGTCAAAGTTATGCAGAAAGTAGTATCTGAGTTGAACCTGCCATAGCTGTCGCTTAGGCTTGACGGCTACAGATCAACGTTTGAGGTGTCGGACCAGAACTGAGTTGGATCCATTATGCGAGTTCAGGCGTGCCGCCAATGCAAAGAGGCGCAATGATTGAGTCTATATAGTTATAATCCAAGATTCGCACGCAGCCACACCACCCGGGTGTGCCTTTGGGGGGCCTAACCAGCCCCCCAAACCCCCGGTGGCGATCGTAACTATGAATCTCTTAAGATAGGGGTGCCTCATGGGTCTCTCTTGTCTCCTGCTCTGTTTCTATTGTACATAAACGATCTCTTAGCTTCAACTTTCAATGCGATTTACAGATGATAGTAGTCTGGTGTAACTTGTTTCTCCGACAAACCATTATCCGTCACTGCTTCAGATCGACTAAGGGAACAAGGAGCAAATGATTAATTGGGATTTCGAAAACGTTCTCGAATGGGATGAGAAAAATCTAGTTGACTTCAACGCCTCAAAAACTCAGGCCGCGGTTTTCTCTAAGAAAACATCAAAGGATAATGCAACAAACATACTCATGGACGGAAAAATCCTTCCGATGTGATCTAATCTATCTAACCTAGGAGTGAAGGCGAGCACTAACTTCTCTTGGGACAATCATGTGCGCGCCATTGTCAAATCCGCTTTCTCAGAAGCTAGGCTTTCTTTTTAGGGCTAAAAAATACTTCACATCTCATCAGCTACTCACACTATATAAAGCACAAGTTAGGCCAACACTAGAATACTGCTCTTATGTTTGGAGTTCAGCCCCAAAGCACACTTTAGCTCTTTTGGATTCAATTCAAAGAAGAGCGATTCGCCTAATTGAAGACCGATTCTCTCGAAACACTAGAGCGCAGGCGTATGGTTGGTGACTTGTCTCTTTTCTACAAGTACTGTCATGGAAGATGCTCGCAGGAACTAAAAGGATGACAAGACAGTCAGCGATAGCAAATTCCTGTGGGGTCCACCTTGACACAGTAAGGACTTCCTGTCTACGCAGACTCTTTTTTCTATAAAACTTCCAAGCTATGGAACCCGTTATCGAAAGACATTTTCCCCAAACCGCAATAAAATGGAATTCTATCGTCGATATGTGACAATGGATGAGACATGGCTTCACTATTACACACCAGAATCCAAAAGACAGTCAGCTGAGTGAACAGCAGTCGACGAACCGAATCCAAAGCGAGCAAAGACGCAACAGTCGGCCGGTAGCATGATGGCTTCTGTATTTTGGGATGCGAAGAGAATAATATTCATCTCCAAAAAGGAACCACCATCAACAGCGACAATTATTGTGGACTTTTGGATCGATTGAAGGTTGAAATCGCGAAGAAACGGCCATATTTGTAAAAGAAAAAAGTGTTGTTTCACCAAGACAATGCACCGTGTCACAAATCGATGAAAACGATGGTAAAATTGAATGAATTGGGCTTCGAATTACTTACCCACCCACCGTATTCTCCAGATTTAGCCCCCAGCAACTTTTTCCTGTTTTCAGATCTCAAGAGAATGTTTGTTGGAAAGAAATTTAAGTTCAATGATGAAATAATCGCTGAAACTGAGGCCTATTTTGACGAGAAAGAGAAATCGTACTATAAAAGTGGTATCGAAAAGTTGGACAATCGCTATACTCATTGTATTGCCCTCGAAGGCAACTATGTTGAATAATAAAATCGAGTTTTGTCAAAATTTTGTTTTTTTCTTACTTATCCTGCGGACTTATTGAATGACCTGGTATAATGAGTTCATTGGTCTCTTTTTTAAAGTGTTGAATTTTTTTTTTTTTCGCTTTTCTTTACTCTTTCGAATAGGTTAAAATTAATAAAATTATGACTGAAATATCGTGTATAGTCATGTCTTCTTATTTCATTTAACAAATATCTAATGTGTATTTCTTTTGTTTCAGGTAAGTCTAAAGAAGACGAAACTGTGGTAAAGAAAACGAGATTTTTGTGAGGATATCGTTTTGATTATACTGGAAGTTTCACACTTCATTCAAGCATTTTTTTAAAATTATTTTACACATTGATAATATAAAAATGTAAAAGAGTTGATAAAACTCTGTTAACTTTTATTATAACTATTATACTCTCTTACAAATATAAAATTCCTGGCTTGTTACACTTTTTGTTTTGTTATAAAATTTCCGATCGTCAGACGCGAAACTAGATACTAGGAAAGGGTGCACTCCCTCTCATTAAGCCTGAACTGGGATGATTTAAAGTATGAAAAGAATTTAATTTGGGAAACGTCTACATGCTCTCGAACTTGATTTTAAAATGTTAATTTTGTAATATTAGGCATAACTTTCAGTAATTAATTTAGCTCGGTACGTGATATGATTTAAATGTGCAGCATTCCAAATTAAAGAATTTTCAACCAAATTTAAATCAGCTCGCTTCCATTTTCTTTTAAGTGATCAAACGTGCTCCTGCATAAATGATAAATGCTATCTCGTTCAATTCCCAAATGTTTCTCGAAAATTTGACTTTTATTGAAAATTCCGATTTCTTTAAAATTCTGGCCTTTTGTATAATATAACATATTGATTTTCTTATGGAAAAATTTGTTCTTCATCATTTTTATCTTCATTAAAAATTTTAAAATACAGAACTTGTCTTTCTTTTTTTTTGAAAATTCCAACATTTTTGAGAATTTCCTTTTTAACGACTCAAATTTTTCAAAATATCTCGACTCGAACTTTTGAATTATTTAAAAAATTTTGTCTTTTCACATTTTCGACTTTATTTTTGAAAATGTTGACTCGAAATTTCACCATTTTAGCAAATGTGACTCTTCTTAAATTCAATTTTTAAAAAACAGTTCAATTCTTTTGGAAAAATTTGAATTTTTTAATGTTTCGTCTTTTGAAAATATCGACTCATTTAAAATGTTTGTTTTTTGTTAATTTGTTTTTCTCAAAATTTTGACTTCCTGACTTTCTTTTTGAAAAATTTGATTTTTTTAATGTTTCGACTTTTGAAAACATCGACTCATTTAAAATGTTTGTTATTTGTTAATTTGCTTTTTTCAAAATTTCGGTTCTTCCTTAAAATTTTGACTTTCTGAAAATGAGGATTTTTTCTGAAAAATCTTTCGACTTTTTATTTTGAAAATTTCGAATTTCCAACTGTCCATTTTTTCTAATTTGCATTTTCTTTCCAAATTTTAATTTAAAATCTAAGACTTTGATTTATTTTTGAATTATTTAAAAATTTCACACAAAATTGTGATCTTTTTAGGGTTTTTTTTTTTTCAAAATGTTTTTTTGCTAAATCTCTTTGTATTGAAATTTTGTTATTTTTTTAAAACTTCTAACGTTTTCCAAAAAATCTACTTTATCTCGAAAATATCTACTTGTTTCTGCTTTTGTTCAAGCTTTTAACTATTTCTCGAAGTTTTTACTTTTTTGCTTGTTGAAAATTTTGATTTTTTCATGTAGTAACCTGGACCTTTATTTGAATAATTCGACTTTTTTTTTTGGAAATTTTCACTTTTTTTGAAAAATAAGACATTTTACAAAAGTCGGATTTTTAAATTTGCGAACTATTTAGAATTTTCACTTTTTGAAAATTTTGATTTTTCATCGTTCAATTTCGATTTCTTTTGAAAGTTATGACTATTTTCGGAATTTAAGCATTTTCCTAAAGCCTGGGTTTTTGTGAAAACTGGTTTTTAAAGTTTTTTGAAAATTTTGACCTTTTTCTAGAAATTTCGAATTTTTGTAATTTTAATTTTTTCTAATAATTCGTCTATTCCTGAAATTATTATTATTATTTTTCTGAAGAATCAGGACTTTATAAATTTGGAATTTTTAAAATTTTGAACGAACTATATGAAACGAATTCGAGAGAACTAAATTTCGCTTTTAAAGGGAATTTTAAATAGGAGTACTTTCAAGATTAAACTGAAAAGTATACAAAAAATCAAAATGAAGAAAAGTTTTCGAGTTTAAAATCTGAATAGGCATTTTAAAAAAAGGATCACTAACAAATATTTGAATTCAAAGGCAAATTTGGAAATGCTGGAAATTTGGAGAAGAAACTTCAAAACTTTTGTTTCAAAACTTCCATTTTTTGAAAATCCTTTCCATTTTTTGAAAATCCTTACCATTTTGAAGATTTTTAGTTATATGAAATTTTCGATTCTTTCAAAATATTGGCGGTTGTTCAAGATTTCAATTTTTCCTCAAAATAAAAATTTTTACTTTCTAAATTCGATATTTTTTTACCAATTTCGTTTTTTATAACTCCGACTCCGAATGTCGATTTTTGTGATAATTTTGACTTCTTTTGAGAATTTCGAATTTGAAAGTCTTCAGTTTTTACAAGATTCCAACTTTTTTTTTGAAATTTGGACATTTTCCCAAACTGTCGAACTATTATAAAAATTTTGATCCGTTCAAAATTTTTCACTTCTAAAAATTTCGACTTTTTTCAAAAGTTTTAACGAATATGGTGAAAATTTTAATTTTTGTTTCGAAATATCGACTTTGAAAATCACCTTTTTTCAAATATTGACTTTCAGTTTTTACTTTTCTTGAAAATCTTACCTTTTTTAATAAATTCTCTACTTTTTTTTGGAAAATTTTGACCTTACTAAAGATGTTTTCTTTTTGTGGAAATTTTGACTTCTTTAAAGATTCGAATCTTTCAAATTTTGATCTTTTTCAGGATTTTGCTTTTTTCAGGATTTTGCTTTTTTAGGGTTTTGCTTTTTTCAAATTTCGACTTTGTTTAAAATTTTGTATTTTCTTAAAATTCTTTAATTTTTGGAAAGCTTTTGCCAGTTTTGAAATTTTGATTTTATCACAAAATCGTTAGTGTTAAAAATTTAATTTATGACTCGAAATTTCGGTTCTTTTTCTTAAAATTGCCTGTCTAGAATTTAACGAAGAATTCGAGTAAAACAAAGAATTTTGAAAAAAGTGGGAAATTTTCAAAAAAAGTGAAAACTTTGAAGAAAGATTGAAATTTAAAAAAAACATTTTTTTTAAATTTCGACATTTTCCCAAACTATGAAGATATTTTAAAATTTTTGACCCGTTGAAAATAGTTTGACATCTGAAAATTTCGACTTTTTTCGAGTATTCTGAATTAATTCTTAATTAATTAATTTTTGTTTCGAAATATCGACTTTGAAAATTACCACCTTTTTTCAAAATGTTGACTTTCAGTTTTTACTTTTCTTGAAAACCTTGACTCTTAATAAATTCTGTACTTTTTTTAGAAAATTTCGATTTTGTTAAAGATTTTTTTTTTAAATTTTGGCTTTTTTAAAAGTTCGAATCTTTCAAATTTTAAACTTTTTCAGGATTTTGATTTTTTCAAATTTCAACTTTGTTTAAAATTTTGTATTTTCTCAAAATTCTTTTATTTTTGGGAAGCTTTCGCCAGTTTTGAAGTGTTTGATTTTATCATTAAATCGTTAGTGTTAAAAATTTAATTTTTGATTCAAAATTTCGGTCCTTTTTCTCAAAATTCCACGTTTAAATTTTAAATTTGAAGAATTCAAGTAAAACAAAGAATTTTAATTTTGGTGGAACGGACTGGTCCTTGATTATCTTCAAAAATTGAAATACGAATCTGAAGATGATAGCTTGGCCATCGAAACGCGTTAGAGCAACCTCTGTTGTGTTTTTTAATTTTTTTGGTCAGTATTTGTCTGAAGATGATAGCTTGGCTATCGAATCGCGTTAGAGCAAACTCTGTTGTGCTTTTTAATATTTCTTGGTCTAAGGGGACAAGATTCCTATTTCAATTTTTAACGAATTTTGAAAAAAGGTGGAAATTTTCAAAAAAAAAGCAGAAACTTTGAAGAAACATTAAAGTTTAAAAACATAATTTCAAAATAATCAAATTTACAAAAAGGAAATGTTGAAAGAGTCAATTTTGAAAAAAGGGCCAAATTTCTTTAAAAAATTCAAGCTTTCAAAAATAACTGATATTTAAAAAAAAATCAAGTTTACAAAAAGGTCAACTTTTTTGGTCAAAATTTTAATAAAGGAGAAATAAGAAGGCGAATTAAAAAAAAAGTGTACATTTTTAAAAATAAGGAAAACGGGCGAAATTTTTTAAAAATTCCAAACTCCCAAATAAATATTTTTAAAAAATGATGGAACTATTTTGAAAATCTTAACTTTATATTGAAAATTTGAACTTTTAATGAAGATGTCGATATTTTACAAAATTTCGATTATTGAAAATTTTGATATTTACCCAAAATTTGTTTGTTTTCCAAAATTTCGATTTTTTCGAGAATTTGAAATTTTTTGTAAACCCCGTTTTTTAAAATAAATCGAATCCTTTTGAGCATTTTGATTTGTTTTTTGGAAAGTTAGTAACATTCAAAAAATATTCAAATTCGATATTTTCTCAAGACTTCGCTTTTTTTAAATTCCCACTTTTTTAAAGTTTAACATTTAAAAAAAATCAAGTCTTACTTTTTAAAAAGTTTGAAATTTTTTCAAAATTATGACATTTATTTTGAAAATTTAATTTTTTTTGACAATATAATTTTTTTATGAAAATTTTAGCATTTTAATTTCTTCTTTTAACATCAAATTTTTATTTTAATTTTAATTTTCTGAACATTTTGCTTTTTGATAAAAACTCCATTTTTTGGCGTTTTTTTTTTAAATAGTCGATTGATTTTTGTGAAAATTTTGACTATTTTGAAATCTTAACTTATTTGAAAATTCGAGTTTCCTCAAATCCTAAAATTCGTTCAAAATTTCACTTATTTTTGAATTTTTTGCTATTTCTCAAAATTTCGATTTATTTTTTAATTTTTGAAAGTCATGACTTTCAGAATTAATTTTTTTAATTAAATTAGAAGGACTTTTCGGTTTTTCGCATTTTAATAAAAGAATTTTAATTTTTCTTGAAAATTTCAGCATCGTTTGAAATTTTCCAATTTTTCTTTAAAAGTTTGACCTCTCCAATCTTCGACCTTATCCTTTTTAAGATTATAACTATTCACTTTTCTGAAAATCTTTATTTTTTTTAAATTATAAGTTATTTTCAAATTAAGTTAGTGCGACTTCAAAAAGTTCACTTTTTTATGGAAATTTCGATTTTTTTCAAATCATTTTCAAAATTTTGTCTTCAAATTTTTGACAATTTTTTAACATTGCAACTCCTTTTAAAGTATCGAATTTTCCGAGTTTCCACATTTTTAGAAATCTTTTTATTGAAAATATTAATTTTTTATGAAACTGTCAATATTTTTCTAGATTTTCGAATATTAAAATTTTAATTCAAATTTCGTCTCTATAATGCACAGACCAATAGGTTTGAACATTTATTAGATTCGAAGTTTGGAAACCAAATACCGGTTTCGATATTGTTAGATCTCGTCAGTTTGGTATATCCAACTCGAATGCTAACAAATGTTCCGACAAGTAAGTACTAAAGAATTCACGGACGTCAAACGTGTGACTCTTAGTACTACCACCTATTGGTCCATAGAGAAACTATGGCCATCGCCAACAATGTCGTATGCAAGAAGAATGCAACCTATACTACAAATTCCTGCAGCCCTCCAGGCGTGTATAGTGAGTGGTGAATCATAGGTAGCTGAACTACCAACAGTTGAAACACTGCCACCTAGCGAAGTGGTTGCTCTCTAGGAAAAATTTCCCAGAAGACAAGGATTCTACTGCACAGACCAATAGGTTTGAACATTTATTAGATTCGAAGTTTGGAAACCAAATACCGGTTTCGATCTTGTTAGATCTCGTCAGTTTGGTATATCCAACTCGAATGCTAACAAATGTTCCGACAAGTAAGTACTAAAACATTCACAGGCTGTCAAGCGAGTGACTCTTAGTACTACCTCCTATTGGTCCATAGAGAAACTATGGCCATCGCCAACAATGTCGTATGCAAGAAGAATGCAACCTAAACTACAAATTCATGCAGCCCTCCAGGCGTGTATAGTGAATTATAGGTAGCTGAGCTACCAACAGTTGAAACACTGCCACCTAGCGAAGCGGTTGCTCTCTAGGAGAGTTCCCAGATATACCAAACTGACGAGATCTAACAAGATCGAAACCGGTATTTGGTTTCCAAACTTCGAATCTAATAAATGTTCAAACCTATTGGTCGGTGCATTATAGAATCCTTGTCTTCTGGGAACTTTCCTAGAGAGCAACCGCTTCGCTAGGTGGCAGTGTTTCAACTGTTGGTAGTTCAGCTACCTATGATTCACTATACACGCCGCCTGGAGGGCTGCATGAATTTGTAGCCTAGGTTGCATTCTTCTTGCATACAAATTTCGTCTGTTAAAATTTCGACTTTTTGGAAAATCTGAACTCTTCGCTCAAAATTTTCAAAATTCGATATTATCTCAAAACCTCGCTTATTTTGAAAATTTCGACTTTTGTTTTAGGATATTTACAAAAATTTTTATGGAAACTTCAACTTTTTCAAATCATGCTCAAAATTTTGTCTTCAAATTGTTAACAATTTTTTAACATTGCAACTCTTCTTAAAATATCGAATTTTCCGAATGTCCTTATTATTGGAAATCTGTTTATTGAAAATATTTAACTTTTATGAAAATGTCAATATTTTTCTAGATTTTCGAATATTAAAATTTTAATTCAAGTTTCGTCTGTTAAAATTTTGGATTTTTGGAAAATTTGAAATTTTGTGAAAATTTCATTTTTTAAACTCTTTGGTCAAAATGTTCAAAATTCAATTATTTCTCAAAACCTCGTTTAATTTGAAAATTCCGATTTTTGTAAGTTTAGGATATTTACAAAATTTTGTTTTTTTTTTAAAGAATTTTATCAACATTTCGATTTTTTTCAAAAACCTGAATTTTTTTGAAAATTTGGATTTTTATGAAAATATGAATTTTTATGAAAATATAAATTTTTTTTGAAAAGTTTAGTTTTCTATGAAAATTTTAATATTTATCGAAATTGTACTTTCATAAAATTTTCCAAGTTTTTCAAAATTCTAATTTATTTTTTAAGATTTTTTCACCTTTTTAAAATTCATTTATTTTCCAAAATTTACTTTTGAACCAAATTTTATTTTTATAAATTTTAGTTTTTTCCCCAGATTTTAACTTTTTCTTCAAATGCGGAGTTTAACCTTGAATTTTTATCGAAAATTCGAGTATGTTTTATAAATATTTGAGATTAGAGTAAACATTTTTAAAATTTTGGATTTAACTTTTCAATGTTGAAGTTTTTCTTCTATGTTGGGCTGTGATCTCGAAATGTCTTTGAAAATCTTAGTCTTCAAACCCAATCTTTGGTTCAAAAAAGGTAGATTTTGAGTTTTAAGTCAAAATTTGGAGGAAAAAAAATGGGTGAGCCTTGGAGATTGCCGACAGAAGTGAAAACTTAAAACCAACCTTCTCTAATGTAAACAGTTGAGCATGTTGGAGACGCGTGATGGTAAGGTGAAACCTTACCCAAAATAACTCAACAGGCCTAAATAGGTTTTCATTTCAAAAATATAGGTTTCAATTCGGAAAGAAAATAATTGTCATTCCATACATAATTAAATAAATTAGGCGTAGATAGGTGATCAATTAAAAAAGAATCCTTTAAAAACTTAGAATTTAATTGTGAAATTTCGAGTTGTTTCTCGACATATCAACTTTAATCTCAAAATATTGACTTTTTTCTCGAAATTCTAAGATTACGTCGATGTTTGAACATCCATATTTTTTTTAATGAAACATTGAGGTCTCAATCACCGGTATTCGATAACGATACATCGATACTTTTCCGATGTTTCTTAAATATTTAATTGTGGGTTTAAGGACGTCAAAATTACAACGGTGTAGAAAGGATAATAAGGACATCAATTTAAAATAATTTTTTTTAGAAATTTCGAGTTTAAGGTTAGTATTTCAACTTTTTTCTAAGAATTTCGAAACAAAAATTGAAATTTCGACTCTAATAATCTCGGGATTTCGACTTTAATCTCAAAACTTCGACTTTTTTGCTCGAAAATTCGACTTTTTTGCTCGAAAATTCGACTTTTTTCTCGAATGTTCGACTTTTTAATATCGAAATTTCGACTACAGATCAACTTGAAACTTTGACTTTTTTTCTTGAAATTTTGACAAAAAAGTCGAATTTTCGAGAAAAAAGTCGAAGTTTTGAGATTAAAGTCGAAATCCCTACTCGACTTTTTTCTCGAATGTTCGACTTTTTTCTCGAAAATTCGATTTTTTTTTCAAAAATTCAACTTTTTTGTCAAAATTTCAAGAAAAAAAGTCAAAGTTTCAAGTTGATCTGTAGTCGAAATTTCGATATTAAAGTCGAAATTGTGACTCTAATAATCTCGGAATTTCTATACAAAAAAGTCTAGGTTTCGAGATTAACAGGCGAAATTTCGAGAAAAAAGTCGTATTTTTGAAAAAAAAATCGAATTTTCGAGAAAAAAGTCGAATTTTCGAGAAAAATAGTTGAATTCTTGAGAAAAAAGTCGAATTTTCGAGGAAAAAGTCGAATTTTCGAGGAAAAAGTCGAATTTTCGAGAAAAAAGTCGAAGTTTTGAGATTAAAGTCGAAATTCCGAGATTATTAGAGTCGAAATTTCAAATTTTGTTTTAAAATTCTTAGAAAAAAGTTGGAAATACTAACCTTAAACTCGAAATATCTAAAAAAATTTATTTTAAATTGATGTCCTTATTATCCTTTCTACACCGTTGTAATTTTGACGTCTTAAACCCACAATTAAATATTTAAGAAACATCGGAAAAGTATCGATGTATCGTTATCGAATACCGGTGATTGAGACCTCAATGTTTCATTAAAAAAAATATCGATGTTCAAACATCGACGTTCAAACATCGATACTTCTTTGAACGATGTTGCATCCCTCTGTTGCGAATAATTCGCGTTGGTTTGGGGGAGCCTTAAGTAAAAAAACATTGTTCGATTTGGCATTAATAAATTAAAATATAGTGAAAATGTGCCCCACAGATTTCAATTTATATTTCATTCCTTTGGATGGGGAACTAGTTTACATATTTCAACACAAGGAATAAGAAAATTGTTTCCATTTTCATTTTCATGCAAGTTTGTTGAAATTTTAGTAGATAATAAATTGCGAAAGCATTTTTCAGAGGCATTCATTTGTGAAAGAGCGAGCGGAAAATAAACCACAACACTAATAGATTTGCCGGAATACATTGTCTTAATCTCTTGCAATAATTTACCACAAAAGGGGGGTCATATTTTTAATGCCTATCTGGAGGTGTGAAATTTGATATTTATGGAGGCTACGCGAACAAATCCCTCAAGTCGTGGGGATTAATCTGCAAAGCTCGTGTTTTGCGAAGTGTTAACGGGATCAGGTGTCTGGTGTTCCCTTGGAAGAAACCTCATTGTTTCGTTTATCACACTTCACTCGTACTCTTTATCATGGTGGTGATAAATACAGATGTGCGAATGACAAGAGGTTATGGAGAGTGGTTAACCGAAATATTAACGGGATCAGGTGTCTGTTGTTCCCTTGGAAGAAACCTCATTGTTTCGTCACACTTTTTATCATGGTTGTGTGATAAATAAATACTGATATGCGAATGACAAGATGTTATGGATAGTGGTTAACCAAAATTAAAGATACCAACTTACGAAGGTCGATGTATAATGCATTTAAAAAATATAAATTTCTGGACTTGAATAATTAAATATTTAAAGACACCTGCAGCAAAATACCGAAACTGAATATTAAACAGTCCATTACTTAAAATTTTACTACACTTCCGCCCCTTTTATGTACTCTCCGGGAAGTTTAGTGCAACATATAAAGCGCTACACGTTTTAGAAACGACGTTCGGTCCATTTAGGTTTATGGTCATGTGAATTTTTAATACCTAATTTCACAGGCTGGGCATATTACACGTCTCAAATACAAAATTAGGTAAACAAGGTTAAGTGCATTAGGATGTATTAATGGATCGAATGGAAAATAAATAAGACGAATTTCGAAGACGATGTCACAATTTGAGAAAAGTCGAGATTTTATAGAAAAAACTTTGAGCAAATACTTAGTCGAATGTTGGGATTAAAAAGAAAATAATAACGAAACGAACTTTAGGTCAAAATTTCTACAAAAAAGTCGAAATTTCGAGAACTAGATGAATTGCAATGAAAAGTTGAAATTTTCAATAAAAAATTTCTCCCAAGAGAACAACTATTTTCGCTTGACTGCGGGGGTCGCATTTGAACTCATTTCTCAATATCAGCTGAGATATAACTGCCAACTATTATCCTTGTTTAAGAAGGCGGTTCATCGCCATCTAACCTTGGTTCTGCGTCCTACACTCACGCTGCTCTGAAGGCATAATGAGGTTGCCTTGAAGGCATAATGAGGTTGCCTTGAAGGCATAATGAGGATGCCGTGAAGGCATAATGAGGTTCCCTTGAAGGCATAATGAGGATGCCGTGAAGGCATAATGAGGTTTCATTGAAGGCATAATGAGGTTGCCTTGAAGGCATAATGAGGTTGCCTTGAAGGCATAATGAGGTTGCCTTGAAGGCATAATGAGGATGCCGTGAAGGCATAATGAGGTTCCCTTGAAGGCATAATGAGGTTGCCTTGAAGGCATTATGAGGTTGCCTTGAAGGCATTATGAGGTTGCCTTGAAGGTATAATGAGGTTGCCTTGAAGGCATAATGAGGTTGCCTTGAAGGCATAATGAGGTTGCCTTGAAGGCATAATGAGGTTGCCGTGAAGGCATAATGAGGTTGCCTTGAAGGCATAATGAGGTTGCCTTGAAGGCATAATGAGGTTGCCCTTTGCGAGTGGATTGGACTTTAAAAATCGTGCTATCAGTTCGTAGTGATTGAAGCATTTCCTTTAGCAACTAAAGTTACCCTATAAATAGCAACACATGTAATAATTTCAAACATGGTGATTTCTCAAGTGGCTTTTTTTAAAATGAATTATGCAAAACTTAAAAATAAGAAAGTTACTTCATTTCACTTTAAAATGAGCTCGAATGGGTCTTCTTACTTAAACGTTCGCCTGTTGCGGTGCCTTAGTTAAAGCTTTTACTTTTTTCTCAGACACGTATTTCAGAATCGAGTTTCTTCGTATAAATCTCCGAGGATATATGGCTCATAAAAAATGTAAGCTTTAACTATGCGCCGACTTTTTGCATACAATCTATCTGCATCGGAATAGAGCGGGAGTTTCTTTGGGGGTGAATTTCATCCCCTGAAACTATTTAACATGCGGCGAGCCGGGGCGCAGCTGGAGCCTCTGGTCGCAGGTCATTTTCCCCGCTCTACGATCCCCCATAAACCTCGTCGTGTACACAGCGCCCACTTGAATGTATCCTCCTTTACTGATTGCAGCTAATTGGATGGAAATATATTTTTACAAATTACCATACTTACGGGCTTTTGCCCCCATGGTGATGTTGTGTCATCTGATAAAATTAAATCCATTCCAAGACACGTTCATTAAAACATCGAAATCATAAATTGAAATATAAATCTTGTCCCCTGAAACCAAAAAGGATTAAAAACCACAACAGAGGTTGCTCTAACGCGTTTCGATAGCCAAGCTATCATCTTCAGCGAGATATCTCTGAAGATGTGGCTATCGAAACGCGTTAGAGCAACCTCTGTCGTGTTTTTTAATCTTTCTTGGTTTCAGGGGACAAGATTTGTATTTCAATTTTTGAAAATAACCAAGGACCTGTCCAGTCCACAAAAAAAACGACACCATACAAAAAAACTGGAGAATTAAAATGTAATACTTAAATGATCTTTGAAATTCTTATGGAGTAGAAATAAATAATAATTGGTATTGCAAATTCGGGAATGTGGCACAAAGAAGATGCCTAGATTTTCTGAAAAGTAAAACGAGGGTAAGTTGGATAAAAGAATTCTACAATATATCGTCAATATCGACCAATGTCTCAAAATGTAATAAATCCATTCACTTCGAAATCGGCCTTTCGATTTAATAAAAGACAAAGAAGAAATCGTCCGTAGAAGTAGAATTTAATTTGAGACTCGTCCGGGAATCCAATTAAGCATCATGTCCATCAGTAACCTCCCTTTCCAGTGAAAAAGGACTTGCTGTTTTTAAATTGTCAAGTTAAATAGTTTAAAGCCTCGTTTTTATAAATTCCAGTTTATCGGTGGCTCGTTCTCCATAGAAGCTAGAGAAGCAGCTTCCCCTGCAAAGTAAAGTTATACATGTTAATATTTTTTAAACATTTTTTCTTCGCGCGATACCAACGAGTATTTATTTCGAAATTTTTAAGTTACTTTAAACCTCAAATGTCTAGAAAAATAAAACAGAAAATTGAGTTTATATTTTTAAATCAAGTGTAGATTGGAAGTCGAATTTTTAGAAAAAGAAACAATTACGGAATTTTGCGAAAGTATCAAAATTTGCAAAATTCCGACTGTTGCTAGAAATTTACAGGTTTCGAGGAAAATGTCGAGAAAAATTTGAATAATCGTGTTTAAAATCAAAATGTTATGATTAAAATGAAAATTTTTTTACATAAATTTCGAAAATTGAAATACAAATGTTGTTCCCTGAAACCAAAAAAGATTAAAAAACACAACAAAGATTGCTTTAACGCGTTTCGACAGCCAAGCTATCATCTTCAGAGAGATACTGATACTTGTGTTTTTTAATCTTTCTTGGTTTTTACGACAGAACATTTATACATTCACAGGAGAATTTAAATACCAATCTTGTCCCTGAAACCAAGAAAGATTAAAAAACACAACAAAGATTGCTCTAACGCGTTTCGACAGCCAAGCTATCATCTTCAGAGAGATACTGATACTTGTTGTGTTTTTTAATCTTTCTTGGTTTTTACGACAGAACATTCATGCATTCACAGGAGAATTGAAATACCAATCTTGTCCCCTGAAACCAAGAAAGATTAGAAAACACAACAAAGGTTGCTCTAACGCATTTCGACAGCCAAGCTATCATCTTTAGAGAGGTACCAGTATTGAGGGCATAAGATTTGTATTTCAATTTTTAAAGATAACCAAGGACCAGTCCGTTCCACCAAAATAAATTTCGAGGTTTTTTCTTTCCCAAAATTGTGTTTCGAGTTTCAAATCAATATTTTAGAAAAAAATCTGAAAGAGAAAAATTAAAAAGTCCAAAATTTGATTCAATCAAGGGTCGAAGCTCCGAAAAAACAAACTAAATTCATAAATAAAAATGTCTCAAGATTTCAACCTTTTCTAATAATTTCGAACCTAGGATTCCTGAGAATAAAGTCTTTCAAACGTTCGGATAAGATAAAAAATTGAATATCGTCGTCGTAAGTTGTAATTGTTGGAAAAAGACCAAATTTCAAGTTTGAGGAAGTAAACCATAAAAATTGTCAATTTAAATGAGAAATTTTAGTAAAAATGTTAAACAAATGACCAATTAATTTTGGTGGAACGGACTGGTCCTTGGTTATCTTCAAAAATTGAAATACGAAATTGTCCCCTAAAACCAAGAAAGATTAAAAAACACAACAAACGTTGCTCTAACACGTTTCGACGGCCAAGCTATCATCTTCAGAGAGATACTAATTAGAAGAAAAAGATACACCAATTAACTAGATTATAGTAAAGTCACGCTGAGGACGTTTGTATCAATGGATGTTTTGATGCAACCCGTGATACAAGCTTTGCCTCATTTAGGTGATCTTTGCAATTGCAATCTAGTTTTCATTAGATTCTAATGAAATTAGATTTTAATTGCATCGTAATAAACTTGTATATATTCGTATATACAAGGCTTATTGTCTCAGCAAAAATGTTAAACTTTTCCAAAAAGTCGAATCCATTAACAAAAATTTTATCCAAATATTTCTAGTTTTTTTTTAGACATTTTGAAGTTTCGAAAAATTTAGAGAAGAAATTCCAAGATTATTTTCCAAATGTTATTAATTATTTAAATCCGAAGTTTAACTTTGATTTTTTTTAAGAAAAGAAGTAAATTTTGAGAGAAAAAGTCAATATTTTTGACATTTTTTATTGACATTAAAGATTTAAAAAAACTAAATAAAAAAAAAATGTTTCTTAAAATTGCGACTTTAATAATGAAATTTCCACTTTTCTAGAAGTTTCAAATTTTTTTTTAATTACAGGATTTACTTCTTCAGGGATTGGACTGTGTCAAAGAACTACTAAAAATGTTCGACGTTTCGCCCACCATCGTAGAGGTCTTCTTCAGGAACAAAGAAATAAAATACAAGGATGGGAAAATGAAAATTGAAAAAAAGGGGTCAATTTCAAAACATCAGAGCACGGCAACTCAGTATGTCCACCATACCAAAGGGGAAACTCTTCCACCAGAGGAAATAATCAGTGCAGTAGAAACAGAAGAGTGTCGCCTCTAGTATGGTGGACATACTGAGTTACCGTGTTCTTCTGTCTAAACTCTCTCATCCTTTGTACCAAATTTTCAATTCAGAAGAGTTTTGTCTCTGGTATGATGGATATTCTGAGTTACCGTGCTCTGATGTTTTGAAATTGGCCCCTTTTTTAAATTTTTATTTTTCCATCCTTGTATTTTATTTCTTTGTTCCTGAAGAAGTCCCTACGATGATGGGGGAAACGTCGAAAACTTTTAGTAGTGCTTTGACACAGTCCAATCCCGGAAGAAGTATATCCTGTACTGACTGTGGCCGTGGAAGCCTTCGTTATCATATTTTTTTTTAATGTTCAATCCACTCGCAAAGGTTAATCCTGTTCTGCCTTCAAAGCACCACGAGTGGGGGTTGCGGAAACATCCTGAGTTGAAAATTCCAAATTTTATCAAAACTCCGAGTTGACACTTTTAAATTCGAAATTTGATTAAAATTTTTGATAAACTTCCAGTTTTTAACAAAGAATTGACTTTTTTCTCAAAATGGCCTGATCAACAGTGATATACATTTCAGAATGTTGAATTTAAATTCGAAATTGTATGACTAATTTCGAGAAGAAAGTGAAATTTTTGAGAAAAAAGTCGAGTTTTCAAGAAAAAAGTCGGAGTTTTGAGATTAAAGTCCAAATCCCGAGATTATTGGAGTCGAAATTTTAGTTTTTATTTCAAAGTTTTTAGAAAAAGCTCGAAATACTAACCTTAAATTCTCAAGGAATAATCTCAACAAACTTGTAGGGATATGGACAGCTCACTGTCGATTAAACAAACACCTCCACAGA
Source organism: Dastarcus helophoroides (assembly GCA_028583605.1). Classification (NCBI taxonomy): domain Eukaryota; kingdom Metazoa; phylum Arthropoda; class Insecta; order Coleoptera; family Bothrideridae; genus Dastarcus; species Dastarcus helophoroides. The sequence goes on along the minus strand of CM053326.1, from coordinate 44,267,236 downwards.
ATGGAAATTATAAACTAGCCGAGCTGCAGAGGGTGTTTAGAAGAAGATGAGAGTGTCGAGCACGTGATGTGTCACTGCCCGGCGCTAGCATCAATCAGAGGATCCACGCTGGGGGACTTCTGGCCTAGTGTGGCCAGTTTGAGAGAGGCGCATCCAAGGGACGTTCTTCAGTTTCTCAACAAGTTTGGGTGGCTGAATGAATGACCAAGGACACCTCTATCACGGGGATAGCACAATGGGCTCGGAAAGGGTGGCCTAAGTGCTGGCCTAAACTTTAGGCAACCTACAACGAATCCAGAATCTAGACACAACAAAAGCGGATTTGATGATAATCTTAGAGAATCTGGAGTTTTAATTTTTGGTACTGCAGTTAATTTCAAAATTAAAGAAAAACTTATTTCCTAGTTTTAAGTTTTCACTTCTATCAGCAGTCCCCAGATTGTCTATTTTTAACCAGTAAGGATCATTATACCAAAATCGCCCAAACAGTCAATGAATAACAATAAGAGAATTGCTCTATGTAAAATTACTGAACATTTTTATATTTAATTTGGATTCACAATGAACCCGGAAAGGGTGGCCTAAGTGCTGGCCTAAACTTTAGGCAACCCACAACGAATCCAGAATCCAGATTAACCTTAAACTCGAAATTTCTAAAAAGATTTATTTTAAATTGATGTCTTTCTTGTCCTTTACACTGTTTTAATTTTGACACAATTAAATATTTCTCGAAATATTTTTCTCGAAATGTCGTGATCAACAGTGATATACAGTTTAGAATGTTGAATTTAAATTCGAAATTCTGTGATTAAATTCAAAATTTCGAAAGTAATTTAGCAATTTTCTACTTAATGTAAAAAAATTTTGGTTTTTTTGACCAAAATTTTGGGAAAAGTCAAAATAAGGTCTACATTTTGATCCTAAAGTTGAAACTTTAAAAAAAAAGTAACTAGTCAAATGATCAACCGAACATTTTGACAGGAAAATGGCAATTGGAACAAAAATCACAAATTTTAAGAAATTTCTGGTATTTTCGAGTTTAAAAAATTTAACGTTACTATTTGAGTGGGTAAAATTTTAAATTGATAAAAAAAATGCGTTTTGGCCAAACTTATAAAAAAGAAACAAAAACTTCAAAAAAATTGAAATTCCCATTTTGAATTCCTGGGCAAAAATCAAATATTTGATAATGGTTCAAAATTCTGCGATATTTAAAATTATAAAAATTATAAAAAAATATATAAATTTCAAGCTTTTCCCAAAATGTTGACTTTCTTCTCGACATTTTGAATTTGTCTCGTAATTTTTCGTTACCTAGCGCTAAACGTTAACAATTTTCTCAAAATGTGGTGTGGCTTAAAATTTTAACGTTAAACTCGAAATTTCGAGAAAATAAAGTCAAAATTTCGAAAATAGTTTTACAGTTTTACTCCGCTAATCCGACCATGACGGAACTAAGGGGTTGGTCGGATCTCAAAAGAGGTCGTATTATCCGATGAATAAAAAATGTCAAGCAAAAATATATTAAAGTCTCAGGACGTTTTCCCGAAATTTGCTTCGGTTTTCGTGTTTTTTTTTCCAAATTTCGGCTCTTTCCCAAAATTCGTCCAATTTTGGCTCTACTTTAAGCAATTCGTTTCTCAAAGTATGACCTTATTTCAGAGCTTCTTTTTTTTCTTAGAATTTAAAATCTTTTTCCTTTTTTTTTAAGTAGGGGAAAATCCGTTACGGACACCTGGGAAGATAACCCAGATAGTGTCGGAGTTCCGCTCAAACTACAGGTACCGACTAAAAACCCCTACTTCTTCGGGCCGGGCCCTTGGCCCCCAATCCCTCCGTCAAAACAGTACAATAATGCTGGGGCACTATTGCAAGCTGTTTTGCCTGAAACATAAGAAATAAATAAAACAAAATTTTCCGAAATGGAAGTCGTAGCCTAGAGGATCATCCTTGGTCTTGTAATCCTGGTTGGGATGTTTGGCTCGTAATCCACTGCCTGTCGAACTAGTTCGTTGGGATGCGTTTCCGCTCTTACCATCGCCCTGGAATTAATTTCCCTAAGAAATTCTCTTACCAAAGGTAGTTCAGCTTCTCTATGGAGCTGATTGTTTCTCACAAACCATGGAACGTCCATGGCTTGTCTTAGAAAGACGTTCTGGAACACCTGGAGTTTCTTCATCTGATTATCCGTCGCCTGTGACCAAGCTAGAGATGCATAGGTCATCGCTGGTCTTATGATTGATTTGTATAGTAACACTTTAAGTCCAATGGACAGGTTACTATTTCTACCAATCATCGCTTGCAGCAGTCCCTTCAGCATTTGGGCTTTGGACACTGCATAATCGATGTGTGCCTGGAAAGTGAGTCTTTTGTCTAGAATTACATCTAGATACTTTGCCTGAAGTCTCCAGTCGACGTTTTACCCATGAACATTTACATGTCCATATGGTTGGAGTCTTTTTCGAGTGAAAAAGACTGCTTGGGTCTTGTCTGCGTTGACTTGGATTCTCCATTGGCCGAAGTAATCTAGTAGACTGTCTGTTGCCTCCTGAAGTCGTCTGGTGACCACCTCTGGACTAAAAGAGTACGCCACTAAAGCTGTGTCGTCTGCGTAAGTTGCCAATAAGGTGTGGTCGATTGGTTCTCGGGATGTCTGCTGTGAACAGAGAATACAGCAGAGGTGACAAGGCAGAGCCTTGACGCACCCCGTACTGTAGCCTAAACTGGTTTGATAGTTCCTGTCCCACCTTTGCTCTGAATGAGCGCTGGTCCAGGAACGAGCCATTTGAACCATGTTAGAGGTATTCCAAACTGGTGCATCTTGTAGACTAATCCTTGGTGCCAAACTGTGTCAAATGCCTTGGAGATATCGAAGAAAATAGCTCCCACTACCTGGTTTCAGTTCATGCGTTGAGTGATTGTTTCAACCACTCTCAGCAGTTGGTCTGAGGTAGAGTGCATAGGTTGGAACCCAAATTGTTCCTTAGGAATGATGTCTCGATCGCTGATGATATTCTGCAGACGCTTTCTCAAAATCCTTTCCGCCATCTTACCCAAGTTGGATAAGAGGCTGATTGGCCTGTAATTTTGGGCAAATTTCCGATCCTTACCTGGCTTAGGAATGAAGATAACGTTTGCAGTTTTCCATCTTGTTGGAAAATACCGGTATTTAAACATGGAATTAACTATTGCTCCAAAGTATTTGACAGCTTGGTCCGGAAGAGACTTCAGAGCTTGGTTTGCAATTCCATCTGGACCTGGAGACTTTTTGACATTTAGCTTGCGCAGAAAACTTTGGATTTCCTCCTCGTTAGTCGGCTGGATGACGTCGTCTTCTTCTGGCACTTCCTCCTGAAGAATTTGAACCTCTTCTTCCACCTCATCTACGAAGTCTAAGTCCACTTCTTCAAGTGTGGCCTGACAGTGTCGTTCAAAGGTCTCAGCAAAAGCTGCGGCCTTTTCCTGATCTGAGTGAGCCATTCCTTGAATCTTTTTCCCAAAATGTCGGCAGTAGATATCTCAGGGGGATTCTAGGACACATGTCATCGCGCTTCGAATGGCATGTCGCTGAAGAAGTAGAGGGACGGGGCATATTGGGTATCAAATGAAAGGGCGTGTACTTGTCTAACAGTTAGTTTTACTTGTCTAGTCATTGGTTTTAGTTGTACGGCTACTTGTCTAACAGTTAATTTCAGTTGGACAGCTACTTGTCTAACAGTTGGTTGGTTGTTAACAATTACTTCTCTAATAGTTGGTTTCAGTTGTACAGCTACTTGTCTAACAGTTTGTTTTAGTTGGACAGCTACTTGTTTAACCAAATAGTTGTTAACAACCAACCAACTGTTAGACAAGTAGCTGTCCAACTGAAATTAACTATTAGACAAGTAGCCGCACAACTAAAATCAATGGCTAGACAAGTAAAACCAACTGTTAGACAAGTACACGCCCTTTCATTTGATACCTATTGTGCTCCGCCGCTCTACTTCTTCAGCGACATGCCATTTGAAGCGTGACGACATGTGTCCTAGAATCCCCCTGATATATCTACTGTCCGTTTTTTTTTTAAATTTGCTTTTTTGTCAATATTTAAGTTTTTCCAAAATTCTGCTTTTTTCACATTTTCAACTTTTTTAAATCCAACTTTATGGTAATTTCATTTTCAAAATTCACCCTTTAACGATATTTCGAAAATTCGATTGTTTTCTGAACATTTGAGAAATCCAAGGCTTTTTCCAACCTAACCTAACCAAACTATACTTTTTTTTCGAAATTCCAAACATTTTCTAGAAATTTCGACTGTTTTCATCCAACTGCTTCTATTTTTTTCAAAAACCAATATTTTCCAATATTGTGCTTTTACGAAAATTCCGAGTTCTTTTTAATTTCGACATTTTCGAAATACTTGATTCCCAAAATACGTTATTTGATAAAAAAATTCGACTTCTACCATAAAATTCAGCCTCTATTTGAGCATTCGTCTTTTTTTCGAAATTTCAATTTTTTTCGCTAAAACTCCTCTTTCTTTTCGAAATGTCGACTGTATTTCCAAAAATTGCAATACAAATCTTATCACCTGAAACCAAGAAGAGTCAGTATCTCTCTGAAGATGATAGCTTGGCTATCGAAACGCGTTAGACCAACCTTTGTTGTGTTTTTTAATCTTTCTTGGTTTCAAGGAACAAGATTTGTATTTCAAATTTTGAAGATAATCAAGGTTCCACCAAAATGTATTTCCAAAATTTGACTTTTTTTTAGATTCTAATGCACAGACCAATAGGTTTGAACGTTTATTAGATTCGAAGTTTGGAAACCAAAGAGCGGTTTCGATCTTGTTAGATCTCGTCAGTTTGATATATCCAACTCGAATGCTAACAAATGTTCCGACAGGTAAGTACTAAATAATCAATGGACCTAATAGGTGGCGGTAGTCTGAGAGTCACACGCTTGACGTTCGTTGATTCTTTAGTACTTACCCAAGCAACATTGATTAGTATAATAAACGTTTATTAAATTAAAATTGCGTTTATTTTAACTTTAAAAAACGTTTATATACCATTCAGTGTTGCTTGGGTACTTGTCGGAACATTTGTTAGCATTCGAGTTGGATATACCAAACTGACGAGATCTAACAAGATCGAAATCGGTCTTTGGTTTCCAAACTTCGAATCTAATAAATGTTCAAACCTATTGATCTGTGCATTAGAATCCCTGTCTTCTGGGAACTTTCCTAGAGAGCAACCGCTTCGCTAGGTGGCAGTGTTTCAACTGTTGGTAGTTCAGCTACCAATGATTCACTATACATGCCCGAAGGGCATAAATTTGCAGTCTAGGTTGTATTATACTTTTTTTAGAGTTGACATTCTCTGGGGATTGACTTTTCTTGATATTATGATGGTTTTACAAATTTTCAACATTTTTACAAACTTTTTTTTGTCCCTAATTTTCTCAAAATTCTGCCCAATTAAAAAAAAAATAAATTTTTTAAAATGTTACTTTGCTTGTTTATTTAAATATGTCTTTTTTTCTATATTTCAATTTTACTTCCAAGATTCTATTTCATTCTTCATGATGGACCCTTATTGACCGGAAACATTATGTTTATTAATTTTATTTAACATTTCTTTGGCCCAGTTTGGAAATATTTAAATTTTTATTGTTTGTTGACAATATTCTAAAACAGCTTTTGAAATATGACTACGTTATATTTAAGTTTATTTAAAATGTCACCTCATGACATTTGACATAATAATAGGTTAGTTTATTTTATATAGAATATGAAAAATGAAAAATTAGCTATGAAAAAATTTTGTTTTTTTGATAAATTATGAAAATATAAAAAATATTTCAAAACCTGTTTTAGGATATTGTCAACAATCAATAAAAATTTAAATATTTTCAAACTGGGCCGAAGAAATGTTAGATAAAATTAATAAACATTCTATTTCAGTATTCGCCTTTTTCTCAAAATTTCGACTTTTTTCGCCAAAATTAGTTTTTTTTTATAAATTTCGATTTTGTTGAAATTTGCTTTTTTTCTCTTTAGACTTTGTTTGGGTTTATTGATTTTTTGGAAATTTATACTTTTTGTACAGGATATACTTCTTCCGGGATTGGACCGTGTCAATGAACTAATAAAAGTGTTCGACGTTTCGCCCACCATCGTAGGGGGCTTCTTCAGGAACAAAGAAAGAAAAATAGATGAAAAGAGGAATATGAGGGAATATGCAAAAAAGAAAAGGCCAATTTCAAAACATCAGAGCACGGTAACTCAGTATGTCCACTATACCAGAGGCGAAACTCTTCTAAATTGAAAATTAGTACAAAGAATAAGAAAATTTTAGACAGAAGAGCACGGTAACTCAGTATGTCCACCATACCAGAGGCGAAACTCTTCTGAATTGAAAATTGGTACAAAGGATAAGAAAATTTAGACAGAAGAGCACGGTAGCTCAGTATGGCCACCATACCAGAGGCGAAACTCTTCTGAAGAGTTTCGCGTGTTTTTCTGTGTTTCAAGTGCTCTTCTGTCTAAAATTTTCTTATCCTTTGTACCAATTTTCAATTTAGAAGAGTTTTGCCTCTGGTATGGTGGACATACTGAGTTACCGTGCTCTGATGTTTAGAAATTGGCCTTTTCATTTTTGCATATTCCCTCATATTCCTCTTTTCATCTATTTTTCTTTCTTTGTTCCTGAAGAAGCCCCCTACGATGGTGAGCGAAAAGTCGAACACTTTCATTAATTCTTTGACACGGTCCAATCCCGGAAGAAGTATATCCTGTACTGACTCTGGCCGTGGAAGCCTTCGTTACCATATTTTATACTTTTTGTTTCAAATTTACCCCTTTTTCAAAATTTTAATATTTTTTAAAAATTCCGCTAATTATGGTTTTGTAAAAAAACTTAAGTTTTTAAAAATATAAAATTTGAGAAATTTCAACTTGCTTTTTCAATATTCGTCTTTTGTTTTCAGTATTTCGATTTTATTCGCCAATTTTTATTTCAGTATTCAGTTGTTTCTAAAAATTTCGACTTCTTTAAAAATTTGTTCTGTTTTAAAGTTTTTTTACTTTGTCATTTTGCTAGATGTGCCTAAAAAATTCGAATTGTTCTTCAATATTTGCATTTTTTCAGTATTTCTACTTTATTCCCAATATTTTTGTTTCATTTCGCCTTTTTCAAAAAATTTCGACTTTATTCAAACTTGTTTCACTATTTTTTTAAAATTTTGCCAAATACATGTATCTAAAAATTTTTAGTTTTTTTAAATATAACTTTCAGGAAATTTCGACTCGTTTTAAAAAATTCGTCTTTTTTTTGGTTATTCTGACCTTATTTCCAACATTTTATTTCCAGACTCCCCTTTTATTCAGAATTTTGACTTTTTTCCAACAGTTGTCCTTTTTTATGAAATTTTGGCTTTAAATAAAAATACTAAGACAAATTTTAAGGAATTGAACATTCGCGTATGCGAATGCGAATGTTGGCTCTTTCAATGGCCCTGGAAAAATTGTGGGAAACATTAAAATTTTCAGAATAAACCGAATTTGGAGAGAAAACCCCAGTTTCTAAAAATATTTCACTTATAATTTTTATTTTCATTTAAATTTTGACGTAATCTTGAAACCTACAAGAAATATTTTACTCTAAATTTCCTAGAAATAGTATTCTGAAAATTTTTATGTTTTTAACAAACTTTTAATCCAATTCTAAAAAAATAAACCAATTTTGAGAAAAAGTCGAATTTTGGTTAAAAAGCTCAATTTTAAGTAGAAAATTCTCGAAACATTTAGTTGATACTTCAAGAATAGAACGAACTTTGAGAAACAGGTTGAAATATGCGAGCAGTTTTAATTTCGAGAAAAAGCTTGACATTTCTATGAAATATTTGAAAACTTCAGTACATTCCAACTTTAAGAGTAAAAAGTAAAATTTTTGGGTTTATACTCAAAATTTCACTCAAAACTCGACTTTATAGCAGTAATTAAAAGAAAGACGAATTATATTTAAAAAAAAACACAGTTTTGGTCTAAGTCGGAGTTTTCAAGAAATCAAATTTAATATAAAAATCTGACCTTTTGGAAAAATTTGAAAAATATCAAAATTTAAAGAAAAAGATAATTTTCGTGGTAAAAATCGAAAGTTTCAAATACACAAACAAAATTTGAAAAAAATGAATATTTCAAGGAAGATATCAACGTTTTGAGAAAAAGATCGATTTTTCGAGAAAAAAAGTCAAATTTTGACGAAATTTAAAAAAAAAGGGGCGAATTTTGAGGCAAATTTTAGGAAAAAAGTCGATATTTCAAGAAAATAAAGTCGTTATTTCTCGACTCAACATTTATTTTTTTACGGCTACCTGAGTGAAGGACAAACTGCCCCTTGCCCCATTGTAACGTCAGAAAAAATCCGCTATTGAGATAATAGTCGAAATTTTGAGAAACAAGTTGGAATATAAGTTTTCTGGAATTCCGGTCTTTTTACAAAAATTCAACATTTTCGAAGTTTGATAAACAAGTCGAATATTTTTTGTACTAGAAAGAAGAATCTTAAAAAATTGAAATATTTAGAAAAAGTCAAAATTTGAAAAATGACGAAATTTTGAAGAAAGGAAAACGACGAATTTTGAGATAGAAATTGGAAATTTTGGAAAGTTACATTTGGACAAAAGCTCTCGAATTTTTCTATAAAGCGCAATTTCAAAAGAAAAATAAAAATTTTGTGAAAAAGGGCAGATTTTTAGAAGAAAAGTCAAAGTTTCGTGATAATGTCGAAATTTCAAGAAAAGGACTAATTTTCAGGAACAGATAAAAAATTTTAGAATTTTGAGGATATTGTTACGTGCGTTATCGGTTCGAATTGATACACGTGATAGATTATACCCACTTTATTACTGAATTAACTCGGCACACTTCAACTGAACAGTAACTCACTAATTATTTACTAATTGCTAACCAACTTATTGCACTTGCTTCTAACTGACTGACTCGAGGGAAAGCTGACCGCCTTTTTATAGTTTCGGCCCGCGGCTTCCAGAATTTTCGGCAGATAAGGCTTATCGTATGCCGAAATTTCTGGAACGCTTATCTGCCGTTTGTTTCGTTATCGCGGCCGCTTTCCCCTTATCAGAACCTTCTAGAAACTTTTTTTATTTACTAAATTCTACAATTCTATTCTAAATCCTATTTCATCTATTTACATTGCGTTACAATATGAATTTTCGGTTGGTTGTAGGGGAGAGCAATTGCCTTAGTGCCTTATTCTAACTTATAACAAAAGAAAAAAAATTAAAAAAGAAGATAAGAAAGATAGAAAAAAGAAAGGGAATTTAAAAAAAGTGCTTTTTATTTGGTAGAACTGGATAATTGTCACATTATTTGTTTAGGTGCGCTTCCAATGGACCCCCGAACTCATGATATAGATACTTCAAGGGTCCGTGTACCCCAATTTAAGAAACCCTGCCTGAGCAGTTGCATTGTTATCCCATAAATAATTTCCCGTTTTATTACCAAATATTTTCGCATAATTTGTTGCGAAAGCGAATGCGAATATTAAAAAAGCATGCGAATATTCGCGAATGCGAATGCGAATATTCGTTACATCACCAAATAAGCATTAAAAGAAAATCGAAATTGCTTCCTGCTGCAGATTTCAATGACAATGATTTTGCATCTCCATTACTCCATATTTTTCAATGTATCAATAGGGGAGGAGTGGAGAAGTTGTTCAAGTTGCTTTGGTCCTTTCAGAAAAGTATGTTTTGTTTAAAAAGTTTACATAAAACAAAATCTATAAGCTACAGATTAAAAATATATATGTATGTGGTACAAAAATGTAGGTCGGATTACCCGAAGAGCCGAACCATCTAATCTGCGGTCGGACCAGCGGGGTTCTACTCTAGTATTTATAAAAGAAAAATATTTCACAAACATTTCAGATTTAACCTTAAAACTTCAGCTATTTAAGTCGAATTCGAGAATAAACGAGGGATATTAAAATTTTGATAGTCTTTTCAAAATGTGGAGCTTTATCTTTAAAATTTCGCTGTAAAATTCGAAATTCAAACCTGTTTTGGATATTTTGAATTTGATTCCTCAAATTTTGTTCTTGTTCTCAAAGTTTTGACCTTGTTTTTAAAATTTAAACTTTTTTATCTAAATTTATAAAACCTTAACCCTTTTCTCGAAATTTTGTGTTAAAAGTGAGTTCTTGTATAACTTCTTTTTTTTTCAAAAGTTTATACTGCATACAAATTACAATTATGCAAACTGGAGAACAAATTAAGCAATGTTATTTATGCATCAAATTATTAATTGTTTTATAGTAATAAATTTTAATTATCGGTTTAAAGTAAATTACTGGCAAATTTATTTTGGGTTTAATTACCCCCAATTGCAAGAAAGTTTAACGTGTTTGAGGAAAATTGATAAGACGGTTACTTTATTTCTTAATAATTCAGTTTCGACCTGGTAGGGAAACCGATAAACATGACAAAGAAAATTTAAGGCGTAAAGAAATTCCTGTACCTTTGAAATTAAGTTGAATCGAATTTACCAGTAATTTAATTCCATTAAAGATAATTCCGGGCTCTCAACACCAGTGCCATTAAAAAGAGCTATGGTTACTCATAAATTAAAGACAAGCCATCATTTCGGTACATTGAGGAATGGCTGCTCGAATGTCATCATAATAAACTTTAATCAAAACGAGTGTCGTCAGTTTATAAAGTGGCGATCATTACTCAAATCCATCCCCCAACTCAATAAGCGATGAGGAAACAAAGTAGTCCCTTCTACTTCTACGTTAATCGATACATTCTGTCTAACACCAAAAGCATTTTAGGGAAATTCTCCAAATAAGTTGTACTCTTCCCTTTCAGCTCCCTTGCCATTGCAAATTTCCTATTACACAGAATTTACGGTGTACATCCAAGATAACTTAAAAGTAGATTATTTAAAATTAGCGAATGCGCCGGGTTCAATCTTCACGCTTCCTCGGTATTTAAACTTGGTGGATGCGCCGGGTTCAGTCGGCCCGTTTCTCAGTATTTAAAATTGGTGGACGCGCCGGGTTCAAGCGTCCCGTTTCTCGGTATTTAAAATTGGTGGATGCGCCGGGCCCCATCTACATATTTCCCAGTTTTCGTTTAAATTGTGCGATGCACATTTTCTTTTCCATTCTTCTTAATTTCATTAAATAAAGGACCACATTATTGTTTAGGGAGAAATACTAACGAATTAGGGAAAAGCGTAAATTTGAAGCGACAATTGCTTGAATGGCAAAGCAGCGTTTGTTCCAGTTAACGCAATCAAAACTTTGGGAAAGTTGAAAGGGGCGTGAGACTTATTTACGGCCTTTGGGACCACTAACGGCACCAATCTGCATGGAAGCCGACATCAAATTCCTCGGCAATATGCGAAATAAACCTGTCAACAATAGAATCAACAAACAAAAATAACGGCGCTGTCAAAAGCTTCAGCCGCCTTGTTAGACTAATAGCTTTATTGTTTTATTCATGTCGTAAAGTGCAAAGTGCTTTCTTTTCAGTGGAAATTATTGTTGGTGATAGATTTTTCTTGCGTTTTACAGTAAAACCCTTCCATGTACGATAATTGCTGTGTACCACGATTTTTACGGTGCCTATACTACTGTGCTATATTAGTTATTGTTCCAATAAATTTTAATCGAACTGGTATTGGCTGATCATAGTTGGTGAATTATGATTGTGTTTTAAATTTCGTTCCATACAAAGCCCGATAGTTTCTCCAAATAACAAACGCAAATAGAAACAAATGATTCAATAAAACGTGCAGATCATGTAAAAACTTGTAACAAAGTTGCAATTTTAATTGCTTAATCGTTTACGAATTCGAATGCAGTTCTGGTCTCAGTTTAACGATCCATGTTATAAAGGAAATTAGAATCGGTCTGCAGTTGGCGTTTGTTGTTTAGTTATTAGAGTGCTGCAATACAATTAAATGTAGATTTTTGTCGTTAGAAAGTCCACTTATTTTAATTTGTTTGCAGAATAGCTCTGATATAAAAACCTCCCATTCTCTTGCTGCTAGGAAATTAAAATTTTATTCAGCGTTTGAAAAATATGAAAGTTTAGCTTGACATTTGGAAATGGTAACACGATCTGATTATGCTTTTAAAGGTGAGGATGGGGTAATTTTTAAAATGTCAGTATTATTTTTATTCTGCTGCTGTCTGTCCTTTGATCGGATCTAGATACCTGTCTCACTAAATTATCATTTGACAGGAAGTTGGAGCCCTTTTTTTACCCCCTTAGAGGTTAAATTTTCAAAAATCTATGTTAACGGACGCCTACATTATATAAGGGACCCCTATGCGAAATTTCCAGTTCCTAGACCTATTATTTTTATTCTCCCCCTTCGTAGTCCACTAACAGATTTTTTTTAATTATCTTCTTTTTCTCGAAATGTTGACCACATTTTTTTTCGAAATGTTGACCACATTTTGAGATAAGTAGTGAAAATTTCATCTGTTCTTTCTAGAATTTTTAATTTTAAATTGTCATAATTTCGACTTTGATCCCAAAATTTTGCCCCGAAATCCCAAGCTGAAGTTTCAAAGTTCGATCTATTTTTCTCTAACCTTAAAACTGAGAAAAGATAAGTAGTGAAAATTTCGTCTGTTCTTTCTGGAATTTTTAATTTTCTTTTCTCACAATTTCGAATTTGATCCTAAAGTTGCGTAAACAGTTTGTTGTGTTTTTCGTTAGGCATTTTTGATATTACCTTCATTATAAAATTACGCTAACGGCAGCAAATGGGGGGTAGTATTTTCTCGAGTGTAAAAACCTCTACAAACAAGGCGCATAAGTGAAGTAAAGACCGCCCAAGATACTTAAGAGATCCTGCGGCACCTGCTACTTCCCTCTAATAGCCCTTCTTGCCTGGTCTCCTGCAGTTTTTGTCGTGCTAAATAGCTCATATAAACGTTGAAGCAGCCCTTGATTGTCTTGCAAAAAATATCGCTTAATAAAATATACGGTCGCTATATTAAATCTGACAATCTCTTCGTTATTCCGGCGCCCTATTTCATACTTGCATCGTTGGAGAGGCAATGAGATGCTTCAGTTTCTTTCCAACAGGGCGCTTATTAAATTCCGAGCGGTCTTACTGAACTTGTGAATTATTAAAAAATTCTATTCGAGGACCACACAATATAACCTTATTAAATCCTTTTCACGAAGTGTTGCTATGCACTTTCACCCTTCTTAAATAAAAAGTTTCTTTAGAAATTGTATTATCAATTATTTTTTATTAACGATTTGATGTTTGCCTGAAGGACCTCCTGGTCTAACGGATTAAACTCATTCTTTGAGTTTTTTTGGTGCAACGGATTGGTCATTGGTTATCTTCAAAAATTGAAATACAAATATTGCCCCCTGAAACCAAGAAAGATTAAAAAACACAACAAAAGTTGCTCTAGAGAGGTTGTGTTGATGTAGAGCGCAACCTTTGTTGTGTTTTTTAATTTTTCTTGGTTTCAGGGGACTAGATGTATATTTCAACATTCTTTAAGTATCAGAAGAGGGTGTCTAAAAAAGTATCCACTTCAACATTCTTTGAGTATCAGAAGAGGGTGTCTAAAAAAGTATCCACACCAAGAAAGATTAAAAAACACAACAAAGGTTGCTCTAGAGAGCAACCTTTGTTGGGTAGCTCTAGAGCGCAACCTTTGTTGTGTTTTTTAATCTTTCTTGCTTTCAGGGACAAGATTTGTGTTTCAACATTCTTTGAATATCAGAAAGTGTGTGTTTAGAAAAGTATCCACTTCAAAAATTTGATAAAAATGCTGCCCATAGAATCCACCTTTGATGCTGTAAAGCGAAGTCGTAGAATGTATTTGGTTGTGCTTATTGTTGTTAAATAGATTTTATCAATAGTTGTGATTTTTAAAGAAAAATAATATTTGAATACATTTTTTCTACCTGTCGCTGTATAAAAATGTAGTTCATTATTAAAATGATTAGTTGTACGAGCAACCCATTTATTAATTGTTAAATAGCAACTCTGAACAATTGTCTTATAATTACACCTGCTGGGTGGATGATAACGTGGTCTGTTGACCTGTGAAGTCGTAAATAATTTGGTACTGTTCGTTACTCTCTGTCAGGGAGGGTCTATGAGTTGATTTACCTCTCTTTTGAAGAGCCTAATAGTTTTTTCTTTTTATTTTCTGTTTACTCATTATTCCAAATACTTGGTTAAAGTTAATGACTAACTAAAGAAAACCTTCTATTTTCACTTCAAATGTCATGTATGGTAATTGCAAACTAACTTTAATTAATCTGAGATATTGGAAATATCAAAGCCTGATGTGACAAAACTGGATGCAGGGTTTAAAACCACTAGCAGATTCATTGTAATTGACATTATTTGCAAATATTATATACATAATTGCTTCTAATTATTTGATGCTTGAAATACTATGGACTTGGTGTCTATTCCTTGTATTACAGTGTGTCTTTGCATTAAAAAATAGGAGAATCTCTTTCACTTCAATTCAAATTCAAAAATTCAAAAGACTGAAAAGTAAGATCTTCAAAGCTGAAAGCAGTTTTAGGATTACAAAGAAGTCGCATCAGAAACTACCATTCTTTAGATGAATTAAAATACATGAATTTACTTTGCTACAAAATTGCTTTTCTTTTTCACAATAAGTTGAAACTAAATCGCCATTTATTTCCTCAATGTTTCTTTCGCGTAATATCCGAGTATTAGGAAATTTTCTATTTGGCACCCTGAAATACAGCTCTTTTGGGTGAAGTATCGCTTATTAATGTGCAAGTTGATTTAGTGTGCATTCGCCGACAGGGGGTTCTTCGTGGTGAGAGGTCCAGGCTTATGAGAAAACTTGTAATATACGGCAGGTAACGTAACTCGCAACTCCTTAAAGATCCCTGTACTTTGGAAGTTTTAGTCACGCACACAAAACCGCCCCTGGTTTATAAAAAGGGTAATGGAAAGTAAGTTCAGTGAATCGAAACCTTGCACACCAGCTTTTTACATAAAATACCATTTAATATAGAATATAATATTGTTTCCAAAATTAAAACAGTTTTTAAGTTATGTGGTAAATATATAATACTTGTACTGATAAATAATAAATACTTGAAGGAATTTATGTGTAATATTATTGCGCGTTATCGGTTTGAAAATTAAAACTTCGTGAATTGTAACCACCTTATTTTAAACTTATTTCGGAACCCCACAATTGTAATTCACTTAACTATAAAACTATCTGGCTAACCAGATGACTAACACTGACTCGCTGAGACTACCGCGTATTTATACCCTTCCGGTTTTCTGGAACGAAATCCGCACGGATAAGATTATCGCTTGCTGGAGCGCTTATCTGCCATACGATTCATTCTCGCGGCCGCTTCCCATGCTGGGGCGCTTGCACCACCTGGTTCATGCAGTAAACTGAGAATTTGCATATATTCAATTGGAGGACTTTCCAATTCTTCAGAATTCATCCTTTCCTTGAAATATTTTTTTGAAATGTCTACCTTTTTCTCAAATTTTGTATATTTTTTTAGAAAAATTGATTTTTTCTTTTAAAAGTTCGCATTTATTCATAAAATTTGGCTTCTTTTATCAAACATGAGTGTCAACATTTTGAATTTAAAAGTTCCTCGTTCTTTTTTTCTGAAATTTTGTCATTTCTCGAAATTCGACTTTCCCTGAAAATTTCACCTCTTTTTGATTCTGAAAGTTTCAGATTATTTATTAAAATTTGCCTTTTTTTTCGAAATTTGGCCGAGCTTTTGATAAAAAGATATATTTTTTAGAAATTTAAAATTTTTGTGAAAGGACAAACATTTCTTTGTAAATTTCAACCCTTTTTTAATCCAAATTTCTGGTAGTTTCAACTTGTTTGTCAAAATTTCGATGTGTTATCACAATATTTAAATTTTCTGACACCTGTTAAGGCAAAGTAGGTAGCCTGTCTTCCTCTGACTCGTCCAGAGAGTTCAGAGAAAATAAATATTCGATTTTTGTCTTAAAATTTATTTTTTTTCTGATTTTCGAAGTTTCACTAAGATTAAATGCTTTTTCTCAAAATTTAGATCTCTTTTGCAAAATTTCTCTACAATATCGTCTTTTTGTCGGGGTTTTGACTATTTTTTTTTAACTTTTTTTTTAATTTGACTTTCCTTGGACAATTTTTTATCCATTTCAAAGTTTTCTCGAATTTTCTTTCCAAATTCCGATATTTTTTTGAACATTTACTAAAAATTTCGATCTTTTAGATTCTGATTTTTTTTAGAAATTCTGACTGGTTTCCTAAAATTTGCCTTTTTCGGGAAATCTTGATTTTTATTGCAATATCCGATATTTAATATTTAAATCAATTTGTTCTTTTTTTTTGGTAAATTCGTCTTTTTTTCAAAATTTCGAATTTTTCTAAAATAGTCTTTTACCTAAAATGCGGCGGTTCCTCAAAATTTGTCTTTTTCGAAATTTCGGATTTGTTTTTTTATTTTTAGAAATTTAAAATTTTTATGAAAGGACAAACATTTTTTTGTAAATTTCAACCCATTTTTATCCAAATTTCTGGTAGTTTCAATTTGTTTGTCAACATTTCGATGTGTTATCACAATATTTGACATTTTCTGATGCCTGTTGAGGCAAAGGTTCCTCCGATTCGTCCAGATAACCCAGAGAAAATAAATATCCGATTTTTCTCTTAAAATTTACTCTTCTTTTGAATTTCGAAGTTTCACTAAGATTAAATGCTTTTTCTCATAATTTAGATCTTTTTTGCAAAATTTCTCTTACAATATCGCCCTGTTCTCGGGGTTTTGACTATTTTTTTAGCTTTTTTTTAATTTGACTTTTTTTGGACAATTTTTGTCCATTTCAAAATTTTCTCGATTTTTTTTTTCAAATTCCAATATTTTTCTAAACATTTACTAAAAATTTCGATCTTTTAGATTCTGATTTTTTTAGAAATTCTGACTGATTTCCTAAAATTTGCCTTTTTCAGGAAATCTTGATTTTTATCTCAATATCCGATATTTAATATTTCAATAATTGTTTTGTTGTAAATTTGTCTTTTTTTTTCAAAATTTCGAATTTTTCTAAAATAGTCTTTTACCTAAAATTCGTCTGTTCCTTAAAATTTGTCTTTTTCGAGATTTCGATTTTGATTTCAAAATCCTACTTTTTCGACTTTTTCAAAAATGGTTTATTTATTTCAAAATTTTGTCCTTTTCTTGAATATTTGTCTTTTTCAATAAACTACGAATTTTAGATCAAATGGTTTTATGGCTCTGAAAATGTTCACGTTTTTGCTGTTGCAAAAAATATTTTTGGGGATTTCGAGAAAAAGATTCCTTGTAAATTTAACATCTTTACTGAATTTTAAATTTTGAAACCAATGTTTTTGAATCTTGCGATTTTTCTTTTTCGGAGTGGGACTTTTTTGGAAAATTACCTTTTTTCACAAAATTAGATTTTTGAAAATTTTGATTTTTTTTTGAATTTTGAACATTTCTCGAGTTTTTGAGAAAGGTTAGGTTTTTATTTTCAATATGATTTATTGAAAATTTCACTTTTTAAATTTTCCTCTTTAAATTGGACCCTTCTTTGGAAATTTGGAATGTTTCCTAGAAAGTTCAATATTTTTTTGTAATTTGTAACCTAATTCTCAAAAATCTTGAATTTTTTTCGAAGTCTTTGTTTTTTCCGATTTTTTTAAAATTTTATTCCCGATAATTTCAACTTGTCCAAAATTCATGTTATTCTCCAAATTTTGGCTTTTAACTCAAAATTCAATTTTATCTGTATCTGGACATTTCCATTTAAAATGGAATTTTTTCCAAAGATTTAGACTTTTTCACAAAATTCGTTTATTTTTTTTAAATTGGATCCAAATTTTAATGAAAATCTAAACAATCTGAGAAGAATATTTTGAGCAAATCTTGAAAAAAAAGATTTCTTGAAAAATTTCCAAAATATGACAAAATTGAAATAAAATAAAAATTCTGAAATCATTATTTTTAAAAGTTGTATTTTTTTACCTGAATTCGACTTGTTTTCGAAATTACAACTCTTTTTACAAATATTTCTTTTTGGAAATTTCGGCTCTTTTACATTTCCAGTTTTTCGAAATTTCGACATTTCTTAAAGTTCTTTAAGAGGTTTTTTTCTTAAGATTGGGCTTTTTTTAAAATTTTGACTTTAATTTGAAAACCCGATGTCCCCAATTCTGTAGTTTTTAAGTAAAAATACACATTACTAAGCCAGAAGGTTTTCTAAAAAAAGAGTTTTTTATAATGATTGTTGTTGCCCCCCTCCCCCTTAAAGAAAATCTTGCCTACGCTCATGTCCGAAATATTTCATGAATCGTGGAAATTTATGTTCCATTTTTTTCATCAAATTGTTTGACATTTTCTTTTCAAAAACTTTTACGTAAAACAGTAAAGCTTAGGCGGGCCGCAGAAAAATGTTAGGCGGGCCGCGGTGGCCCGCGGGCCACGTCTTCTCATCCTGCCTTATGCAATCACTAATACAAATTTTATAACTACATTTTGTTACAATATTATTTAGAATAGAATTTTGTTATCGCATTATTCCCCAGTAGACAATGATGGAAAAAATTATTAAAACGCCACAAATAAGAGTGACTCCAAATTGTTTAAAATTATCTACGATCACCAGCTAGAGGCGAAAAAGGGGTGCAAGAAATCCTTACATATTACAGGCTGAGATTCGTGGTGACTTTACAACTTGCGCAACTGCAAACAAACGAGAGGATATAGTCTAGATTTTATAAACTATAAAGAACTAACTGGAATCTTCTGACTAACTAAGCTCTTCTAACTAAACTCTTCTAAGTAACTAAACTTTTCTAAGAAAGCCAACCGCTCAACACGATGGAAATGGATGCCGGGTAGTTTCCGGTTGCCCCTGCTTCCCTCTTCTGGACTTGAAACTACCAAACTACCAAATAAATCAGCAGGACTGCATTTGGTTGCAGAAGCGTCGTCCGACTACCTCATTTTATAAACTTACGTTAGCGAATTCAACAAAATAAACTTCAATAATACTACTCAAAAATTCAGAGGATAATAGTAATAATGATAAGAGAGAAATCCAAATAATACTATAGGAGAAATTCTGGAATACAGGCTCAACCAAATTTAATTTCCATTACGACGATCTCGGAAACTATTAGATACGAGGAAGCTTCATAACCAAAGAAACCCAAAATATAGTACCTAAGAAGATATAAAATTTTAATCCACTGTTGTCAAGTTGTGTTGAAATTCCCCAATAATACACACTTAATATATTTAGAAAGGATTAATGTTACATCCAAGTGCAAAGGCTGCTTTATCCATTTTATGGTATAAATATTCTATTTAAATTTCCTTCTTATACCCGATGTATTCAGCTAATGCAACAATTCTGTAATTTCAAACAGAATAAAGTCGTCTTTGAGCTAAAGTATTTTAAATCCCTACTGAATAATTATATTTATAATGCGTTGAACTTATGATCAAGTCAATAATATATTCTGTGTGAATCGTTCGCCACGTGCAAGTGCTGAACGACATAAGAGTTACTCGGAGTAAATCAAAGAATATTAAGATCACATGTAATTCTTGTAACTCGTTTATTGGCCAATTAGGAGATATTATGGCATTAATGCGCAATATGCAAAATGAATTTAATGAAAGATTCGATAAACTCGAAAGTAATATTTCACAAAATTATCTCACAGATGTAAACGCTATAAAGGATACAATAAAAGAATTAAAATTGGATCTCAATGAAGTTAAAAAATCGACTGTATCAAATCCTAATGATGAAAGAATTTTGGATGCTGCAATTCAGGAAGTAGAGGAAAGACAAAAACGCAAATGTAATCTGATGATCTTTGGAGCACCTGAGAATTATCATTCGTCCAGAGAGGAACAAATCAACAAAGAAAAGTCCATGATATCTGCAATTATTCAACATTCCAATGTTCACCTTAATAGATCTAACGAATTAAAATCTCTTCGCTTAGGAAGATATATGCCGAATAAGACTCGAGCCATTAAGGTAATTTTGGAGAACGAAGATCAGGTTCGCCAGGTTATAAATATGGCAAAGAATTTGAGGTCACAGGAACAGTTTACTGGCATATTTGTATCGTACGATAAAACACCCAAACAAATTGAACAATATCGACGAGTTAAATCGGAATTGGAAGAAAGAAAACATGCAGGTGAAACAAACATTAAAATCGTGTATACAAATGGCATTCCTATTATCAAGAATTTAAACTGAGAGGTACATCCAATTACAATTCTGATATCAACTTTCACTGCTACTATCAAAATGTAAACGGGCTTAGAACGAAAGTACAAAACTTTTTCAATGCTGCGGCAATAGTTGAATACGACTGTGTGTTTATAACAGAGACTGGACTTTCTGAACACATTAGCAGCCAAGAAGTACTACCTTCTTCTTATTTAGTATTTAAAACTGATCGTAATCTTGAAGCTACTGGACATCATAGAGGAGGTGGGGTGATGATTGCAGTTAAAAGCAACTTTAATGTTACTAAACTCAATTTAAGTGGTATTGTTGATGTGGTACCAAGTATAAATATCATTGGATGCGAGGTAATTGTTAATAGTACTGTTTTATTTGTTTTTGCTATTTATATCCCGCCTTCTACACCAACGTTAATTTATGAACTATTTTTTGATGCTTTTGATTTTTCAAAAAAATTGTAAAATATTAATTTGTGGTGACTTCAATTTAAATAGGTACACTACTGATCTAGGTGATACTAAGGTTAGATTAATAAAACATTTTATGGCATTCCTAGATATGAAGCAATATAATACGGTATTGAACGCAAACGGCAGAATGTTAGATTTGATCATTGGAAATTTCAGTTGTGAGGTTAGTAAGGACGAATTACCATTTGTTACAGAAGATTTTCATCATCCATCATTAATTATGAACTTTCAGTTGAACACAACTCGTACAGAGAATTTTTCTTTCAATACGGACTGTAGGGCTTATAACTTCAGGCGAGCTAAATTTCCTCAATTATACAATCGAATATACCACACTGACTGGTCACAATTGCAATCCTACATAGATGTTAATGACGCATGTGAAACTTTTTATACAATATTATACGGAATTATGGATGAATGTGTGCCAAAATACAGAAAAAAGAATCGAACTTTTCCACCCTGGTTTACTACAAAAATTAAGAACACTCTGCGATGTAAAGAAGTTGCTTATAAGAATTTTAAAAAATTTGAAAATGATCATTACCTTAATCAGTATAAAACTCTAAGGGCAGAAGTTAAGCGGCAAATGGATTCTGCTTACCAAAATCACATTTCAATAGCGGAAGATGAAATCACACGTAATCCAACTAAATTTTGGTAATTTGTGCAATTGAAAAGGAGTCGCTCTCGAATTCCTAGAAGTATGATTATTGATAACGAAACTATCGACTCACCACAAGCAGTAGTGGATGGTTTTGCAAAATACTTTGCTAGTGTTTACATAAATTCCAATCCAGAAAATATTAATAAAGATTTTTCATTTTCATCCAGTAAAATCAACTTATTACGAATTACAGAAGATGATATCTTGCAATCAATAAAAAAATTGAAAAATAAGATGACCGCTGGCACAGATAACATTCCTAACGTAGTGATTAAAGACTGTGCTAACGTGTTCACATCTCCACTATGTATTTTGTACAATCTTATTATAAAAACAACTAAATTTCCGGATATATGGAAAACTACTAGAATATGTCCGATCCTTAAATCAGAAGATGCATCGATGATTAAAAGTTATAGAGCTGTAGCTATTTTATGTAATTTTGCTAAGGTATTTGAAATGATTTTATATAATAACATTTACACCCATGTCAGTCCAGTAATATCACCAAATCAACATGGTTTTATGTTAAAAAGATCATCAGTCACAAATTTAGCAATCATAAGTGACTTTATATGCGACAATTTGGATCTAGGAGGACAGGTGGATGTAGTTTACACAGATATACAGAAAGCTTTTGATCAAATAGATCATTATTTACAATATCCAAGTTAAAGGGTTTTGGTTTCACTGAGGATTTAATACTACTGTTCACATCCTACCTGTCTTCCAGAAAACAATTTGTCAAATATAGAAGCCACAAATCTCAGAGATATATAACAACTTCCGGAGTTCCACAGGGATCAAATCTAGGCCCATTACTCTTTTTAATTTTTATTGATGACATAACCTCTGTCATTGAATGCGATCATTTACTATTAGCAGACGATCTAAAAATCTACAATAACATTACTAATATTAGCGATTGCTTTTACTTAAGAACAACTAAATAGAATTTTAAGCTGGTGCAATAATAATTTCTTAAAATTAAATATATCCAAATGCAAAATAGTAACTTTTACTCGCAAACGGAATTATATATTATTCGACTATAATATCAGTAATTACACCCTGGAAAGATGCTCCGAACTGAAAGATCTGGGAGTTGTATTCGACGACAAACTTAGCTTTTCGAGCCATATCTATCATACCACTAAATCCGCTCACAAGTTACTTGGTTTTTTAGGCGAAACTGGAATTGTTTTTCAAATATTAGAAGTTTGCAAGTACTGTATTTTTCGCATATTAGATCTAAGTTAGAATATGCAACTTTGATATGGTCTCCTATTTACCAAAATAATATAGGGCTAATTGAGTCGATTCAAAGAAAATTTTTAAAATTTATGTTTTTCAAGTCCCAGGGTTTTTATCCTGATAGAGGTATTGACACCAGAATTTTGCTAGATATGTTTAACATGAATTCTTTATGCAATAGGAGAAATTGTATTGTATTAACGTTTTTATATAACCTACTGCATAATAATATTGACTGTATGTCTTTGATTAATAAGATTTGTTTTTTGGTTCCTCGGCAGAATTCTCGTGGAAATAACTGTTTTTATTGTCGAAATTTCCGTACTAACATTATGCGTAGATCAGCAATATATAACATGTGTAATGTATTCAATAGCATTTCGAATTATTGTGATATTAATTATGACCAATTAAAAACTATAATCAGCACATATCTGGAAAGCCGAATATAATTTAAGATACTTATACATTAATGTTCTGTACCGTATAATTTCATTTACTTTTGTATTTTAATAGTTTAAATGTTTCCTGCAATTGGGTGTGTACCTGTTGGAAATAAACGTGTTATTTATTTATTTATTTATTTATTTAATAAAAAAAAAATCGATAAGCCTCGTAAAGTTTTATTTCCCCTAAAAGTCATCCTAAATATTGGAGTGTTGAACAAATCATTACATGAATTCGATAGATTCCAGTGTATTTATGGCATCCAGAAACATTAAATGTATTGTGTGTATGATTAATACCTGAACTAATTGTGGCTCCCTCGGCAGCGGCCCTTTCAGAGCCCGGATATTAATTCCATAAATTATACCCGGCAATGGTATTCCAGTAAACGTTTGTCTCCGCTCTTTTAGTCTGAAGGACTTATCACTATAAGTTATACAGAGGATTGCGTGTAGGATTTCTTGTAAGGAGCATCCATGTTTCCCTTAAGCTTGACGTATTTCTTGCTATTGTTTCGGGCGTCCCTTTATTGAATTTGAAACATTTTAGGCAGTAAAATGGAATGTCCTTGATTAATTAATACCAATTTAATTAAATCAGCTACTATTGTTACTAACTGTTATTGGCAAAGTAGCTAATTTGACATAACATTATCAACAGAAATAATATACAAACTTAGTATATATTTGATTGAATTTTTTATGTGTTTGGGTGCTCCATCCTCATTAGCTGCTGCAGAACATGATTTGCACGTTTAAACAGCACGAATTGCAAGGAAATTAAATTTATAAAATAATTACTCGAATTTTCAAAAAATTTGAATTTTATTAGGGGTCGAATTCCAAAAAGAAAACCTTTCCCAGCGGGCGCCCGCATAAAGAACCTAAATGCGCAATTTCAAGTTTGTAATTTAATTTTAGGAATTTCTTGATGAGTGAGTCACATATACCAGTTAGTGAATGTAGGAATGCAACATCGTTCAAAAAAGCTTCGACATTTGAACATCGATATTTTTTTCAAAGAAATATCGATGTCTCAAACTTCGGTATTCGGTAACGATACATCGATATTTTTGTTTTTTAAATATTTAATTGTGAGTTTAAAAAGTCAAAATTAGGAAGGTGTATACAGGACAATAATTCATAATGATTTTTTTTAATTTGAGATTACAGTAAAATTTCGACTCTAATCTTGAAATTTCGACTTTTTTCTCGAAAATTTGACTTTTGTCGAAATTTCACCTTTACGTAATTTCCACTGTTTTCTAGAAATTTCTAGATTAAAGTCAATATGTTGACTTGAAACTCGAACTTTCGACTATAAGTAAACACGTACGTTAGATTAGGCATACAATATTGACAGTTGAAAATGAAATTTCTACATATAAATTTTAAAGTCGAAATTTAGGTTGAAATTTTGACTTTAATCGTGGAATTTCGAGAAAAAAGTTAATATTTCAAGATAAAATCGAAATTTCGAAAGGAAACAAATTCGTCTTTAAACTCCAAGTTTACAAAACATGTTTTTTTTTTTCAAATTGATGGCCTCTCTGCGCCCAATTTATTTCATTATTTGTTATGAAATAACAATTATTTTCCTTCCGAATTTAAACGTATATTTCTTTTATTTTTTTTACTTAAAATTTTGATTTAAAACACAAAATCTACGTTTTTTTTTTTGAACCGAAAATTACGTTTGAAGCTTAAAATTTTCAAAAAGTAAACATTTCGAGATTACAGCGTTGGAGAAAATTTTCGGCATTTAAAAGTTAAACTCAAAATTTTTAAAATTTCCACTATAATTTGAAATATTTATAAAAAATGCTCGAATATTAAATAAAAAATCAAGATTACACTTAGGATTCTAATGCACAGACCAATAGGTTTAAACATTTATTAAATTCGAAGTTGGTGGAAACCAAAGACCGGTTTCGATCTTGTTAGATCTCTTCAGTTTGGCATATCCAACTCGAATGCTAACAAATGTTCCGACAAGTAAGTACTAAAGAATTCACAGACGTCAAGCCAGTGACTCTTAAGTACTACCACCTATTGGTCCATAGAGAAACTATGGCCATCGCCAACAATGTCGTATGCAAGTAGAATGCTAGACTAGAGTTTTTAAAAAGCCAAGATTTTGAAAGACTTAAAATTTTAAGAAGCTTTTGAAAAAAATTTGAATTTTAAAAAAGTTGAAATTTTCATTATAAAATAAAATTTTTAAAAAATATTGGCTTTTTCAAAAAATTTACAAGAAAACTCTTTTTGAAAAAGTCAGGCAAAGTTTTGTAAAAATGCTAAACTTTATAAAAGTCGGAACTTAAAAAAAAAGCGAAATTTTGAGAAAATATCGAATTTTGAAAATTTGTAGTCGCACTAACTAAATATAAACACAATTTTTTAAAAAACGAAATTTTCAAAAAATTTTTTTTCGAAAAAGTGTATTATAACATCAATTTTGAATCAAAATTTTAATAGTCAAAATTCGGAAAAATATTAACAATTTTATAAAAAGTCGAAATTTTAAAGCAAAATTTTAAAAGAATTTTCAAAAATATCCAATTTTCAAAAAAATGCGAAATTATTGAAATTATTAGAAGATAAATCGTAATTCTAACCAAAGTAAAGATTTTTAAAAAAGATGGAAATGTTGAAAAGAAACCAATATTTTAAAAGGATAAAATTTTGAAATGTCGAAAATTAAAAAATATCAAAATGTTTAAGAAGAAAATCAAAATTTTAAAAAAAGCCAAAATTTTCAAGACAACTGAAAAATTTCAAAAGATGCTGAAATTTTTAAGAAAAATTCAAATTTTTGTATTAAAAAACGAAATTTTCAAAAAGCGAAATTTTTTTAAAAGTCGTTTTAATTTAATTTAAAAAAATGTAATTCTGAAAAAGTAAGCATTTAAAAAACAAAATTGGAAATTTTGAGAAATAGCCAAAAATTTCAAAAATAGCTGAGATTTTAAATAATGTGATTTGAAAAAATCTGAATTTTTAAAATAATTGAAATTTCAAATTGGCCAGAATTAGAAAAAATAATCAAAAATTAAAAAACGTCGAAATTTTGAATAAAATTTTGAAAATAACTTAATTTAAAAAATAAAGAGATTCTAAAAATGGCGATATTTTTTCAAAGGCCTCAAACAATTTTTAGAAAGAAATTAACATTTTCAAGAAATTAAGAGTCGAATTTTTGAAAAATGTTGAAATGTTCATAAAAAATTAAAATTGTAACAAAAAATCCAATTTTCAAAAAAAAAAATCGAAATTTCGAATTTTTTCGAAATTTCGATTTTTTTGATTTGAAAAAATCTGAATTTTCAAAATAATTGAAATTTCAAAATGGTTAGAATTAGAAAAAATAATCAACAATTAAAAAACTTCGAAATTTTGAATAAAATGTTGAAAATAACTTAATTTAAAAAATAAAGAGATTCTAAAAATGGCGATATTTTTTCAAAGGCCTCAAACAATTTTTAGAAAGAAATTAACATTTTCAAGAAATTAAGAGTCGAATTTTTGAAAAATGTTGAAATGTTCATAAAAAATTAAAATTGTAACAAAAAATCCAATTTTCAAAAAAAAAATCGAAATTTCAAAAAATTCGAAATTTTTAAGTTAAGACTAGATTTTCGAATTTTGAAAATTTTCAGTCTTACAATTTTAAATAGAGAGAAAATATTTTAAAAAGCGGAATTCTCAAAAAACTCCAAATTTTCGGATAAATCGAAATCTTGAAAAGCAGATGAATTCTGAAGAGAGAAAATATTTTAAAAGGCGAAATTCTCAAAAAACTCCAAATTTTCGGATAAATCGAAATCTTGAAAAGCAGATGAATTCTGAAAAAATATCAAAATTTTTAATAGTCCAAATTTTGAATAATGGCAACATTTTTATAAAAAAATTAAATTTTCGGATAAATCGAAATCTTGAAAAGCAGATGAATTCTGAAAAAATATCAAAATTTTTAATAGTCCGAATTTTGAATAATGGCGACATTTTTATAAAAGAATTAAATTTTTTAATAAAAAGTCGAGCTTCCCAAAAAAGTGGTTACTTTTCGAATTTTATAAAAAACTTTTTGAGTCGAAGATTACGTTTGAAGATTAAAATTTTCGAACAAGGTAGATATTTCGAAATTACAGCAGACATTGGAGAAAATCTTCAACATTTAAAAGTTAACTGAAAATTCTAAAAATTCTTACTTTGATTTTAAATAATTATAAAAATGTTCGAATTTTCGATAAAAATTGAAAATTAAAGCTCGGATTTGAAGAAAAAAGTTTAAGTTTCGAGAAAAACTAAAATATTCAAAAATAAAATTTGGTTTAATGCAAAATCTTAGGAAAGATTCAAGGTTTCTTAGAAAATTGGGAAAATGTGCAATTTCTAAATTTCAACATGGAATTTGGATCAACATTTCTAATTTCTGATAATAGGTATTAAGATTTGCTTACTCAAAAATTGACAACTTCTAAATATTCCACATTTGGAAATTAGTTTCAAAATTTCAAGAATCCTGTTTCTGGTTTTAATTTAAAAATTTTTATTTTTAACTTGAAAATTGGTCTGTTTTTAAGAGATTTTGAATTAAAATACGAAATTAACAAAATTAGAAGTTCGAAAAAAGGAAATTCATGTAAAGAAAGTTGTCTTAAAGGAACTGAAAATTTGAAGTTTAAACCAGAGTTCTTCATGAACGTAAGAATTTTCTTTTTACCCCAAAATTCAAAATAATAAATATTAAATACATAATAAATAATTGTGAATTTAAATTCGAAATTTTTAAGAATTCAGTTTATATTTTCGAGTTTTCAAAATTAATACTTACAAAACTTTTTTAAAAATTTACATTTTTCTTTCAAAATTTGGGCTTTTTTATAGATTTCATATTAAAAATATCTATGAATTTTCGGATAATTGTATTTCGGCATATAAATTCAGCGTCAATTTGTTAAATATACCCTGCTGCCACCTGGTGACCAGTTACAAAATTGGGTGGACGTTTGTCCCATCAATTGTCAATTTTAGGCAACAGATGGCGCTAATTCTGTTGCGACGCGATACGTCGATTTTTCAAACCTCCTTTATAAACTGAACGATGTATCAATATTTTTTTTTGCTTTAGCATCGATGTTTACGAACGATACATCGATGTTTTCAAAACATCGAACTATCATCTGCATCCCTGGGTGGCGTTTGGCTTTTGATGTGATAAGAAGTTTCATGCAGTGAATATTTGATTCAATTGATTCCTGTCTTATCACATCTTTGGTTTCTTTGCTTAATAAGTTTTCAAAGTAATATTTATAGTCTAGAAATAATCAGTGATTGCAGTTAAAGTTCGAAAACAATCCATTTACAAGTCCCATAAAATTTAAGTATCGAAATAACCGTAAAAAGATTTTAACCGCTTATCGCGTTTGCTTATAATCCAGAAACGAAATCGAAGAATTTATGTAAAATTTTATCTTGAACGTAAAAATCGTTGCTATTGGTATGCCTTTTGTATATTTGCAATGCGCATTTTTGATTATTAGTTTTCGCAAAATCCAATAACGTCATATTTCAAAATAAAATAATTTTCCTTTTGATATTGATAGGACATTAGATTCAAAGATTCTTGCGCCTTGTATTCCAGATTGGTTCCTTTTTTGTATGTCCTGTCCAAATAAAATTGTAAGCACACTTAAGTTCTTAAAAGTGAAAGGTTGAGTTTTACTGGAATCAAAAGAGCCTAAAAGGTATCCTGGAAACTACTCCTTATTTTAGTAAAAGCTTTAATAAAATCTATTTAACAGTTTTCGAGATTAACACGGACAAAAAATCAGCCGACAGACAGATAGACACAACACACTTCCATTTTGCTAAAACCAGCTAAGTAATAATAATTATTTTTTTATTTTTTGGTGGAACGGACTGGTCCTTGGTTATCTTCAATAATTGAAATACAAATCTTATCCCCCGAAATCAAGAAAGATTAAAAAACACAACAAAAGTTGCTCGAATGCGGTTCGATAGCCAATGCTATCGTCTTTAGAGAGATACTAACTACTATCTCTCTGAAGATGAGAGCTTGGCCATCGAAACGCGTTAGAGCAACCTTTGTTGTGTTTTTTAATCTTCCTTGGTTTCAGGGGACAAAATTTGTATTTCAGTTAATAATAAACCATAATTGATAATTCAAAACGTTTTGATAGTCTCCATATGTGTTCTAAAAGAGTAAATTAATTTCTTTTTCGAAATCATCATCAGAAGTATGTGCATAAATCCATGTCGCGAAGAAGTTTAAATTTAGAAGTAAACATCCGCATCCCTAGCCACATTACCTTGCGTACGACGATGCCGGTGTTGGTAAACTTAGTCTCAAGGCCGGTTTCAACTCCCGACCACGCTGTTTTTTCTCTACACATGTACTTAGCGATCGGATGCAGGACATGAAATTACTCGACTAGTGTTACCGTGAAACTTGTGTTGAGGAGCGGTCAACTTGTATTATCTCGTGCCACTGCGCCCGCATAAAGCCAAAGTGCCAGACTTGGAAGTGTCCTGTGATTTCGTTTAACTTCGAGTTGTTTTGTTAAATGAGTTTAGTGGTTGGTGGGCAAAATTATTATCCAGAATGATGATTACCAGGTTTACCGCATTACTGATGCAGACTAATGGATATAAGACATCTTATACGTCATTTGTGTAAGTTAAAAAAATGTTTACTGGCATCATACCGAAGTATACCCCCTACTTAAGGTCTTCTGATTTGTTAAACCTCAAATAGATATACAGTTACTAATGTTTGCTTTCCATTTTCAATTTAATTATTGTTTTGGACCTTATACGCAAGTGTTGATAAAAGCCAAATATTTTTTAAATGAGCCATCAAATTGGGTGCTCCAAATATGGAGTTAAACATAATGTTAATGTTAAACATCTAACGTGTTTCTTAGATTGTCCTTGGCATTATGTTTTGAAATACTTTGTGACTAGCCTCTGTTTGTGACCACTTTATATTAGCAGCTCTTTTGATTGAATTGATCATATACAAATGTTGATCTTCTATATCGTAATATCAGGCATTTAGCACCCCCACGTTACTTTGCCCGAGTGTCTGCAGACGTTTGCAGTCAGTAGGTAATCATTCTATTTTTTTTTTTATTAGTAAAAGGTAAAAAGTCATCAGAAATTTATCTTCTGTGAGGTAAAAGTGCCTTTTTTTTGGCATATCAAAAAATATTTGGAAAAAATAATCCTGTCCAGCGAAAAGTCGAATCGGGTCTCCTGCATGATAGTTACTAATGCCAACTGGAATATAACGATCGATGGAAATAGCAATATTGCTACTACCTCCAAGGAAAAGGCTGACATGTTAGCATTAATGTTTGCTGAAAATTTCAGTCTTGATTCTCGAAACGCAGAACCTCCTATTCTTCCTAAGGTTGGCACTTTGATGCCTGAAGTTGTTTCCAGACAACGCACAATCAGGAAGATTCTCCTTGAGCTGGCGACACCTCGAAAGCTTCTGGCCTTGATGGTATTCCAGCTATTGTTCTTAAGAAGTGCGCCCCAGAGTTGACTCCTGTCTTAAGCAAATTGTTCGCACTCTCTTACAACAAAGGTGTATTCCCTAACATATGGAAATCTGCTAGAGTGCGGCCGGTCCCAAAAAAGGGAAAAAGAAATCTGGCTAACTATCGCCCTATTTCTTTGTTACCCGTTATATCTAAAGCCATGGAAAAGGTTATCAACTTCGAGGTTCTCAAATATCTGGAAAGAAATGGAATCATCTTCGACAGGCAATACGGTTTTAGACAACAACGTTCCACTGGCGATCTACTGGCATCATATCTGCAACTCAGCTATGGAAAAACATGGTGAGGCTAGGATTGTGGCATTGGATATCTCAAAGGCTTTCGACGGAGTCTGACACCGATCTCTTCCTGCCAAATTAACATCTTATGGTCTTCCTCCTGGACTCTGTCATTTGATATCCGATTTTCTCGCTGACAGATCTCTTCAGATCGTCGTCGATGGCATCTCATCCGAAACATTTGCGATTAACGCGGGGGTGCCTCAGGGGTCTCTTCTGTCTCCTACTCTATTTCTGTTATACATAAACGATCTCTTAGCTTCAACTTCCAATCCTATATACATCTACGCAGATGATAGTAACCTTGTGTCATCTTTTTTCTACGACAAACCATTATATATCGCTGCTTCAGATCGACTAAGGGAACGACAGATACAGACGATTAATCGGGATTTCAAAATTATTCTGAAATGGGGTAAGAATAATTTGGTCGACTTTAACGCTTCAAAAACTCAGGCCGCAGTTTTCTCTAAGAAAACATCTAGGGATAATGGAACAAACATACTAATGGATGGTAAAATCCTTTCGATGGGATCTAATCTATCTATTCTAGGAGTGAATGCGAGTACTAACTTCTCTTGGGACGATCATGTGCGCGCCATTGCCAAATCCGCCTCTTAGAAGCTAGGCTTTCTTTTTAGAGCTAAAAAGTACTTCACATCTCATCAGCTATTAACACTATACAAAGCCCAAGTTAGGCCAACACTAGCCAATACTGTTCTGATGGTTGGAGTTCAGCCCCAAAACACACTTTAGCTCTGCGATTCGCCTAATTGATGACGAGAGTCTGACCGATTCTCTTGAAACACTAGAGCACAGGCGTCTGGTTGGCGACTTGTCTCTTTTCTACAAGTACTATCATAGAAAATGCTCGCAGCAACTAATAGGATTAATCCCCCCAAGGGCAAGATTCTTGAAGCGTACTAGACAGTCGGAGACAGCAAATTGCTGTGCGGTTCAGCTTGACACAGTGAGGACTTCTGTCTACGGAGACTTTTTTTTTTCTATAGAACTTCCAAGTTATGGAACTTGTTACCGAAAGGAATTTTCCCTAAAAATTACAACCTGTCTTTGTTTAAGAAGGCGGTTGATCGCCATCTATCCTTGTTTTGTTTACAACCACCATAAATGGTGATGTAGGACCTGCAATATGACTAGCAATACTTTTGTGAAACGCATAAGAGATGTTTCTTTTAAGAATATTTTGTGTTAAGCTTGAAGACGGACTTTCTGTTTTTCTATGAAAAACTGTAAACTATAAAACCAATTCTCGAGGTGTGCACTTCGGGTTTTACCAACGATTTTAATCGTTTTAAGGCGTCGTCGGCAAACTTATATGCACTTATAATTTATGATCTAATAAATTTCTTTCACCGATCTCTTCTAACTTTAAAGGTCTTAAATTTGCCTAAACGTCTTGTTAGGAAGAGTTTCGCAAGCGTCGCATGTAGTCTCTGGTCGTATGTTACTTTATGAAATGTACTATGTAGGAGCTAGTCTGAAATTCACTTAAAAGTTGCCTTTTTTACCGATCCAGAATTTAACGACTTCAACTCCATATTTATGTTATTCTGAAAGGCAGTAAAGATTTCAGTAATAAATAATAATTTCTTGCTATTTCAAATATTATACAGAATACGTCAATCTCTCAGTTATAATGTCATTAATTTTAAGAGGACAGAGAAAAATGAGTATGATACGAATACGTGAAATTTATTTTTAGATATGTGTATATTAATAAAAAAAATTATTTAAAAATCATAATTTTAACCAGGGCTTCGAACCGGAACTGAACCGAAAACCGGAAGCCGAAGAAAACTGTTATTTTTTTAGGAACGAAAACCGGAACAAAAACGGAAAAAAATAAACGGTTTATTTCGGTTTTTTCTTTTTCAAAATTTTACACAAATTCGTGCAATTTTCATCTCAAAATTACGAATTTACTTTAAAGAACATTTTTGTTACAGTTCGATTAGAAACTTACAATTTTCACTCTTTCTAAGAAAATGTTAATTGTATTCTCAAAATTTCAAGCCAAATTGAATTTTAAGTTGTATAACTTGAATATTTTTTTTAAATTGAAGGCTCTTTTTTGAAATTTGGACCCTTTTCTCGAAATATTTCTTTTATTTCTTAAAATTTCAAGTTTAAAATAAAAATGTTATGTGCTGTTGTAAATTGGGACTCAAACATTGAAGTCTTTTTCATTGAAGCCCAGTTTCCTGGCAATTTTATTTGCAAATTCGAATTTTTCCAGAAATTCCAACTTTTTCTTTAGAACACACTAAAAATTTGTTTTTTTTTCTTAAACTTGGATTTTCCCTTTTTTAATCTAATACCCCTATTTTTTAATGGTTGATGAAAGAGTGAAAACGTGACAAGGATCTGTTGACATATTATGAAGACGTATTTTTTCTGTCTTTACTAAGAACTTCCGAATACGTGGTTAATATTAATGACATTACGCACGACACATTCTGTATAGTAATAAACTCTAATAGCATAATGTAAAAAATTCAAACAGTAAAAGTTCAAAGAAATATAATTAGAGGAAAACCTCAAGGGGCCAAAAAATACTTTTTTTTACCATATCTTAATATTAATTCATCAAAGAAGGAACTCTTTGGGTATTGCAGACAAGACAAAATTAGTCTTAATTAAGCAAACCAAAGGAATTTCGCCCGCATTAATGGGTTCAAGCATCTGCTAGAATATCTTAAACCTATTTAGTGTAGACTTTCAGGATTAAATGCAATAATAATAAATCTGCTGCGGTAAAAGGATTAGCAACCCTCGAAAGGCAGCGGTAGTTAGCATACCTTTATTTACCTCGAATACGGCTTCTTCGTCGTAGAGGATTTGAAAATATTTCCCCTTCAGCCCTTGAGTTGGAAAAACTTTTACGATCGATATGTGAGAAGCTAATAACAAGGAAATACCTTGTATGTGGAAATATGATCAATGTTATCTGAAAAGATTTTGAACACACGTAATATTATCAGGAGACTTGGAACTTAAATTACAAATTTTAGGAAAAGGAGAAAAACATTTAAATTAGAAATTTTTGTTTTTGTTTTTTATCGAGCCGTTAGTCGAAATTTTGAGTTCAATATCGAAAGAAATTTTTCCCAGGATTTCGACTTTTTTTCAAGTTCGCAATCAATTCTAGCAGAAGAGATTGTCTTTCCTAAAAATTAAAAGAACATATGAGTACACTAGAAGAAGTTTAATCCACTCGCAAAGGGTAACTCTATTATGCTTTCAAAGCACTGTGAGTAGAATGTTGTTTTGTTAGGTAACAATCATCTTGTTTAGTGAACTTACTGTAAAATTTTAAAGACAAAATTGTCCTGCCAAAAGGCAGTGCGCGTAATTTGTGCAGCTTCTCTTTTCATGACAATTATACTACAGTACATTTCATTTAGGTGTCTTATATTCGTAGCTGTGCAGTTTCTAGCTGGTTGTCAACTGTCTCACATTGAATATCAACAAATTATTAATCTTGGGCAATGACAACTTTGAAATAAATAAATTTGACGTGTCAGCTTGAACATTTTTGTCATCATTTGAACAGAGACCACAAAATAATTTCTGTGAAATAAAAAAAAACAATTTTCGTTAAATTTATATTTCTCGAAAATGAAAGTGAGTTACGTCTTACTGTTTCACTTTGTACTTAAGAGAACCTTTACCTTGTATAAAAGTTATAAGGACCCGAGACTCCTAAATTTGATTTTTCTCTAATAAACTAAGTTTTGCATTAATAAAAATTAAACTAATTGATCAATTCTCACCAAAATAAATAGCGTTCTATTCTGGGAAATTTCGAAACGTTAGAGAAACAAACTAATGTCGAAATAAAATGAATAATAAATGTTGTAAATATAAAGTAACCAATTTACATGCACATTACATATCCTAAAGTTTCTGAATAATGAAATTAAAGTCAAGAGATTTAATTATAATTAATACATGGATCCTGACTCATGATTCCTGCTTGTATGTGCGTTTGTATAAAAAAGAGTCATGACCCTGCAAACGCATCTATTTACTATTCAAGGTCTCGTAGTATTTAATAGTTGAGAAACAAGTGTATTTTTAATGTCGTCTGATTAAATGCATTACATACGTTTATGTATCTCGTTTTAATGTGTATTAACTTTTCTAAGCAGTTGTTATTTTTGGTCCAATTAATTTATTAAGTGTTTAAACGTTTATTATTCATTTTTCCTTCTCTGGAGCATTATTAAATACAGCAGCACCTCTTCTTTAATCAAATTCTGTTGGAGACAAAAAATATACATTTGCAGGCTATGGGGTTAAGCAATTAATATTTATCAAGCGCTCTCTCTTGTAGTATGAAGTTGCGAAGTGTTTACTGAACTACCTTTTAATTAAATTAAATAATTAACATTCAGCTGGGTACTGTAAATATATTAAAGGCACCCCTGGGTCTGCCGAGATGATATCACTGACTGTGTTCACTTTTCACTTTCCGCAGCTTACCCTACTGCTACGTTCCCTTTATGAGAAAAGTTTACAATTTGTCCGCGTAAGATTAAAGGTGTTCACGGATCCTACAGACGGTTTCTAACTGTGGTGTACAGGGCAAATCTCTTTTTAAAGCTGTGGAAACGTCGAGGATAAGTTAACTTAATCGTAAATGTCATGGGCGTATGCAGGATTTCGTTCAGGGGGAGGCAAGAATCATTTTGAAAAGTTTATTAAAAAAAAAAGAGAACCGGAAAACGTTTCGGTTGAGTATATGTACATTTTCATTTAACAACATTGAACTGAGGATTCGAATATTCAAATTAACTTTGAAATTTGGAAGTAGGCTCTACTTTTTGCAAAGGTCAGCTCGACCTTTGCAAAAACAGTCAGAAAATTGGATCTAAAATAAAAACCGAACCTTTCGGAAAACTTCGAAAACTGTCGAAATTCGAAAAATAACGATTTTTGAAAAATGCCGTCGAAATATCAAGAAAATGGTTGATATCTCTTCAAGAAAAGTGAACATTTTAAAGAGAAAGTTTCATTTTGAGAGAGACGAATTTCGAGAAAAAATGAATTTTGGAAAGTTGGATGTCTAGAAAATCGTGTTTAAAATAGAATCCTAACCTTTCGAAAAATCTCAAAAAATGTTGAAAATTCGAAAAGATTATATTTTAAAAGTGGAGTTTTGTGAAAAAAAGACGTAGAATACAAATCTTGTCCCCTGTATTTCCCTGAAAATGATAACTTGGCTGTCGAAACGCGTTAGAGCAACCTTTGTTGTGTTTTTTAATCTTTCTTGGTGTCAGGGGACAAGATTTGTATTTTAATTTTCGAAGATTACCAAGCATCAGTCCGTTCCACCAAAAAAAAAGATGTAATTTTCATAAAAAGATGGTACTTCGAGAAAGTTTTCACTGGAAGTGTCAAGTCAAAATTTCCAGAATAATACAAATTTTGAGAAACATGAAATTTTCGGAAATTTAAATTTAAATAAATTCAGAAAAAAACGAATATTAAAAAAATGAAGGTTCAATTTTGAGAGAAAAAAGTAAAATAAAGTCGTAATTTCGAAAACGACGAATTTTGAGAAAAAAACGCTATTTTGGGGAAAGTAGTTTTTTAAAAAACCAAAATTGAATAAAAAGCCAACCTTTCGGAAGAACTCGTAAAATGCAGAAAATTCTAAAAGTGGCAAAATATTTCCAAAGGTCAAATATTCGTGCAAAAACACGTTTCTCCAAATTTTTACTTTTTTATTCTAATTTTAAAAATTAAAATACAATTTTTGTCCCCTGAAACCAAGAAAGATTAAAAAACACAACAAAGGTTGCTCTAACGCGTTTCGATAGCCAAACTATCATCTTTAGAGTTAGGTCAACCTTTGTTGTGTTTTTTAATTTTTTTTGGTTTCAGGGGACAAGGTTTGTATTTCAATTTATTGAAGATAACCAAGGACCGGTCCGTTCCACCAAAAAAAAAATTCTAATTTTGACATAATATTTAAATTTCAATAAAGAAATTGAATGTACAAGAAATCTTTTTCTCGAAATTACCCAAAAATATGTTTCTCAACTTTTTCAATCGTCGATAATGCGCCGATCTAATTTAGAGTAAACAGACGACTTTAGAGAAAATTGAAATTTAAAGGGAAACCCAATTTCGAGGAAAAATCCAGAAAGTTTCAACTAAAACATCGCATTCTGAACTAAAAGACAAAATTTCGAAAATAAAGCGAAATATGAAGTTGAAATTTTTGGAGACAATTTTAAAAATTTCAAATTCTCAAAAAAGTCAAATATTTAGAAAAGTGACAGAATTTTGATAGAAAAAATGATTTCCGAAAGAAGAGTCCAAAAAGTTAATTTCGAGAATAAAAAAAAAAACTGGGCCGAATAAATGTTAAATAAATTGAAAAAAACATAATATTTCCGGTCAATAAGGGTCTGTCATGAAGAATAAATTCGAGAATAAAGTCGAAATTTCGAAAAAGGCGGATTTCAACTAATTTTAAGAGAAAAATTCAAATTTTTTAGAAAAGCTGAATATCGAATTTTGTTATAAAAATATCGAGAAAATTAAGAAACCTGTCAAAATTTCTGAAGCATCAAATTCTAAAAAATCAAAATATTTAGAAAAACCTGATTGAAATACAAATCTTGTCCCCTAAAACCAACTTAGTCCTTGATTATCTTCAAAAATTGAAGTACGAATCTTGTCGCCTGAGAACCAAGATAGATTAAAAAACACAACAAAGGTTGGGTTAGGTTGTTGTGTTTTTTAATCTTTCTTGGTGTCTCAGGGGACAAGATTCGTATTTCAATTTTTGAAGATAATCAAGGACCAACTTCCACCAAAAAAAAATCTGACATTAGTAAAAATAGAGGAATTTAAAAAAAAACGAAATCTCTGGAAAACAGTCGACATTTCTAGAAAAACTATCAAATGACACATCAAGGATCGAAATTTTCCAGAACAATTTCAAACTTTCAGAAAAAGTACAATTTTGAGAATAGCCGTTTATGAAAAAAACGAGTCTTTGAAAAAAAAGTCAAAATTTTAAGGAAGACACGAATTTCCAGGAAAAATATTCAGATTTCCAGGAAAATATAGGATGGGATTTTAGGATAAATTTCAAATTTGCAAAAAAAGACAGATTTTGAGAAAAATATCCAAGTTTCGATTTTTTTAAATTCGTTTTTTGCTGGAAAGCGAAATATGAAGTTGAAATTTCTGGAGTCAAATTTAGAACAGTCAAAATTTTCAAAAAAGACAAATATTCAGAAAAGTGACAGAATTTTGATAGAAAATAAGACGGATTTCAAATAATTTTAAGTGAAAAATTCAAAACTTTTAGCAAAGTTGAATATCGAATTTTGTTATAAAAATATCGAGAAAATTAAGAAACCTGTCAAAATTTCTGAAAAATCAAATTCTAAAAGATCAAAATATTTAGAAAAACCTGATTGAAGTACAAATCTTGTTCCTTGAGACCAAGATAGATTAAAAAACACAACAAAGGTTGGGTTAGGTTGCGATTTTTAATCTTTCTTGGTTTCAGGGGATAAGATTTGTATTTCAATTTTTGAAGATAACCAAGGACCAGTCCGTTCCACCAAAAAAAACTTGATTTTAATAAAGGAATTAAAAAAAAAGTAAACTCTGAAAAACAGTCGACATTTCTACAAATGCTACCAAATGAAGCATCAAGGATCGAAATTTTACCGAAAAATTTTAAACTTTAAGAAAAAGTACAATTTTGAGAATAACCGTTTATGAAAAAAACGAATCTTTGAAAAAAAGTTAAAATTTTAAAAAAGATACGAATTTCCAGGAAAAATATTCAGATTTCCGGGAACATTTAGGATGGGATTTTAGGATAAATATTAAATTTGCGGAAAAAGGCAGATTTTGAGAAAAATATCCAAGTTTCGATTTTTTGAAATTCGTTTTTTGGTGGAAATTTCGTTGTTTTTTTCTTCCTTTGAAAAACATAAAAAAGATCGACATTTTGAGAAAAAAGTCGAAATTTAATAAACACTTGAAATCCTTCAGACACTCAAATTTTGTCGAAATTTTGAAAAGAGGACATTTTTGAGAAAATAAAGTCGAAATTTCGAAAAAGACGGATTTAGACTAATTTCAAGAGGAAAATCCAAAATTTTTGGCAAAGTTGAATATCGAATTTTGTTATAAAAATATCGAGAAAAGGGCAAATTTGAAGAAACCTGTCAAAATTTGTGAAAAATCAAATTCGAAAAGATCAAAATATTTAGAAAAACTGATGTTAATAAAAATAAAGAAAATTAAAACAAACGAAATCTTTGAAAAATAGTAGACATTTCTAGAAAAACTACCAAATGAAGCACCAAGGATCGGAAGTTTCCAGAAAAAATTCAAACTTTAAGAAAAAGTACAATTTTGAGAATAGCCGTTTATGAAAAAAACCAATTTTTGAAAAAAAATTAAGAGAGATACGAATTTCTAGGAAAAATATTCAGATTTCCGGGAACATATAGGATGGGATTTTAGGATAAATTTCAAATTTGCAAAAAAAGACATATTTTGAGAAAAATATCCAAGTTTCGATTTTTTAAAATTCGTTCGTTTCCTTTGAAAAACATAAAAAAGATCGACATTTTGAGAATAAAGTCGAAATTTAGTAAACACTTGAAATCCTTCAGAGACAGTCAAATTTTGTCGAAACTTTGAAAAGAGGACATATTTTTGAGAAAAATATCCAAGTTTCGATTTTTTAAATTCGTTTTTTGGTGGAAATTTCGTTTTTTTTTTCCTTTGAAAAACATAAAAAAGATCGACATTTTGAGAAAAAAGTCGAAATTTAGTAAACACTTGAAATCCTTCAGAGACAGTCAAATTTTGTCGAAATTTTGAAAAGAGGACATATTTTTGAGAAAAATATCCAAGTTTCGATTTTTTGAAATTCGTTTTTTGGTGGAAATTTCGTTTTTTTTTTCCTTTGAAAAACATAAAAAAGATCGACATTTTGAGAAAAAAGTCGAAATTTAGTAAACACTTGAAATCCTTCAGAGACAGTCAAATTTTGTCGAAATTTTGAAAAGAGGACATATTTTTGAGAAAAATATCCAAGTTTCGATTTTTTCAAATTCGTTTTTTGGTGGAAATTTCGTTTTTTTTTCCTTTGAAAAACATAAAAAAGATCGACATTTTGAGAAAAAAGTCGAACTTTAGTAAACACTTGAAATCCTTTAGAGCCAGTCAAATTTTGTCGAAATTTTGGAAAGAGGACATATTTTTGAGAAAAATATCCAAGTTTCGATTTTTTTAAATTCGTTTTTTGCTGGAAATTTGGATATTTTTACCCTTGAAAAACATAAAAAAGATCGAAATTTTGAGAAAAAAGTTGAAATTTAGTAAACACTCGAAATTCTTCAGAGAGAGTCAAATTTTGTCGAAATTTTAGAAAAAAGACAAATTTTGAAACAAATGTAATTTTTAGAGTTATCTCTTCACCGCTTGAATCAGAGGCAGACGTGAGCCCCAATCTACCCCACCCTAAGTCATAAAATGTTCCAATATTGAGATAAACGTCGAAATTTTGAGAAACAAATTGTATTTCAGTTATAAATCATTTCAGGGAAAATTTTCTGGAAATTTTTGTTTGTTTACAACATTTCTAAAAAAAATTATTAAAATTTCCAGATAAATATTTTCATCAAAAAATCAAAGTTTAAACTTTGAGGAAAAAGGTAAATCTTCCAAAATTAAAATACAAATCTTGTCCAAGGTTTCAGGGGACAAGATTCGAATTTCATTTTTTGAAGATAACCAAGGACCAGTCCGTTCCATCAAATAAAAAAAGGTAAATCTTGACAAACAAGTCAACATTTTCAGAAAATCAAAATTTAAAGAAAAGGCGAAGTTTCAGGATAAACGAATTTTGAGAAATGGTAGAATTTCGAAAAATAAAACGATGAATTTTGAGATAAAAATTCGAAATTTTGACCAAAGTCGAATTCTGATGAAAGAAATCGAATTTTAGGAATAAATTTGAAATTTCGAAAGCGATTTGTAAAAAAAGACGATTTTTTGAGAAATAAGTCCGAATTTCGAGAAAATGTCCACAGCTTAAAGAAGGAGGAATTTTGTCGAATGGAAATTTTTTAGAGAGTCTTCTCAGTTAAATATAAATTTTCTTTTCACTGGATTTTGACGGGGGAGGGAGGGGGGCAACTGTTGATAAATTGAAATACAAATCTTGTCCCCGAAACCAAAAGAGATTATAAAACACAACAAAGGTTGCACTAACGCGTTTCGACAGCCAAGCTATCATCTTCAGAAAGATACCAAAAAAAACTGTTGATGTAACAAACTCTTCCCCTTAAAAACAGTGATACATACCCTAAATCATCAGTGAACCGTAACAGATAGATTATTTTCAAGTTGTTTTTTTCTTTTACGTCCCAAAATAAAGTATACCTACATTTTCCCCTTTTATCCTTAGATGATATGTTCCGTAAGAAATGGGAGGCATCGTAGTGGAAAAATCCGAAGGTGAATTAAACTGATTGGACCATGTAGCAGCATTGTAGTGTTTTTATATGATTTTCTAAATTAGGACAATTTTGCTGACGCTCTAAGCACTTTATCTCCCCTGACTGGACCTCGTAAAACTAATTGGGCGTCTTCCCCTTTAATGAAGTGGACGTGGCACTTGTATTATTCCAAACAACTGAAACGGACAACTGAAATAAGCTCTCGAGTCGTTTTTACTGTCCGGAAACCCCAATGAAAAAGTAAATACTTTTAATGGTCTCATAAAAAAATAAAATATTTAATGATAGTTTTGGCGACAGTTAATGGTGCACTTAAAATGGTTTCCTAATTGTATTCGCACACTCTTGAGTGAAATGTATACCGCAGTCTTGTAAGACATTGAGCTGCGTTATTTTTTGACTATTATATTACTTTGGTGTCAAATTGTTTCATAAAAAAGTTATCATTACTATCCGTGTAGCCTATGAGATTACAATTTAGAAACCATTAGACTTTTCGCAAATATTAAGAGTTAATTTTTGGGTAACACGCTCTGTGCATACTCTCCTTTTTACTCGTGGGATTTGAATGTTTTTCTTCCCTGTCTGACATTTTGATAGATCAAAACCCTCGAATCAGTCAAATTGTCGTTAAAAAGTCCTTATGTATTATCAACTTTCTTCGTTTTGCATCAGAATACAGACTCAGTTTTACCGCTGCATGGTCGCAGAGAAAAAATGCCATAAACCAAGTAAATACCGCCGCGTCATGATCAACAATATGTTGTTATACGAGGATTGCTTCGGGATTTGGCAACCCTAGTCTTGCAATCTGGCAACTGACAGCTCTATCGTAAATTTGGACATTTTTGAGGTTATACGTACTCAGAACGTTTTGACATACGAGCGCTATTTGTGTTGTTTACAGTAACTTAAAAGATTCACCTCGGCCCAAAAATGGAATTAAATCGTGAACATTTTCGTGCGATTATCGAAATCGGGAAAACCAACCGCCGAAGGCGGATCACTCTTCACCACGACAATGCGAGCTCTCACACATCGGCTTAAACAACTGCATTTTTGAGCACCCAAAACATCGATTTGATGAGTCATCCGCCGTATAGTCCTGACTTGGCACCGAATGACTTCTTTTTATTCCCGTACCTAAAAAACAAACTGAGAGGTCAACGTTTTTCGATACCTGAAGAAGAGTTTGCTGCATTCAGAAGGCATGTTTTGGAGATACCTCAATCAGAGTGGCAAAAGTGCTTCGACAATTGGTTCAAACGCATGCAAAAGTGTATAGATCTTCATGGGGAATATTTTGAAAAACAATAAAGTGATTTTCGATGATTAATATTTGTTTTTGTTCTCTAATCCTGAAATATAAAAGGCAACCGTCGTACAGTCAATGATATGAGCGATTGCGTACAAGCAACGTTAAATCCAGTCGTATATATTATTTATTGCCCACCTTTTTTAGTTTTCAATTCCCATTTTTAGGCCCTTAGAAGTCGAATTTTGAAAAATCATTTCTTAGTGCTCACTTAGGTTATATGTACCCTTGTTGTACAAAATTTCATTCTGGTAGAGCTTCTAAGCTGTGCGTTGTCTGTCAGTCAATGCTAGAGATTTATTTATTATAATACTGATAGTTCCCAATACTAAAGAGAAGCTACAGCATAAAATTTTTAACAGAAAACTGCTGCAAAATATAATCGAACTTGTATATGAAAATATGTATACTAACAGACGAATATTTTTATTTTTTTTTGTTGTAATTAATTGTTTAGATTTATTTATTGCAGTTTTGTAAAAGAAGCTATTCAGTAACATTTTGCAAAAGTTGAGAAGAATAATAGGTTAAAGGTTCGTGCTACTTATTCTAGTATCCCCTTTAGAGGTGGCGCCTAATAGTATATTAACCATAATCGTTGCGAATTCGTTTCTCTTTAATATTGCAACTAAATGTAATTATGAAATTAAGAATCTAAAGAAATTTTCTAGAAAGATCCAATAAGGAAAAGCGGCCGAGATAATGAAGCAAACCGCAGATAAGCGTTC
Source organism: Dastarcus helophoroides (assembly GCA_028583605.1). Classification (NCBI taxonomy): domain Eukaryota; kingdom Metazoa; phylum Arthropoda; class Insecta; order Coleoptera; family Bothrideridae; genus Dastarcus; species Dastarcus helophoroides. The sequence goes on along the minus strand of CM053326.1, from coordinate 44,223,646 downwards.
CAGAAATTTCAGCAAATGATAAGTCTTATCTGCTGGAATCTTCTAGAACCCGAATCAGGAATCTATATGAAGGGGAGTCCGGTCGGTTTTCCCTTAATCAGTCAATCAATCAGTCAATAAATAAGTGAGTTAATTATTCGGTTGTAGTGTTCCGAGTCTAGTTTGGAAATAAAGTGGGTACAATTCAATAAGTGTTAATAATCATTCGAACCGACAACGCGCAACAATATGTTGATAACCACAAATCAAATTGTTTGAACAGTTTAAAGATTGAAATACAGAATATGTCCCCTAAAACAAAGAAAGATTAAAAAACACATCAAAGGTTGCTCTAACGCGTTTCGACAGCCAAGCTGTCATCTTCAGAGAGAAACTAAACAGTTGAACAGTTGAATTCTGAGAAGTGAAAGGTTGAATTTTGGTGGAATAAAAATACCCTAAAATGTACTCCTAAAAATTGTTTACATTTTAGTAAAAGTTTGATTAAAACCGATTCAGCAGTTTCCGAGGTTAGCCCGGACAAAAAATCAGTCGACAGACAGTCAGATGCTTCGACGCTTCAGTTTTGTTAATATAGATTACCAGCGCGACAAAAGGGTAAAACCTACTTCTGGCATTTATTATAAAAATCGTCAAAGCTTTAATAATGATATTGTTGCGCGTTATCGGTTCGAATGATTAACACTTGGTGCATTGTAACCACTTTATTTCAAAACTGAACTCGGAACACTACAATCCTAATTCAATAAAACTGTTTAATTAACTAACTTATTTATTGACTTCTAACTAACCTAATGAGAGAAATGCGACCACCTATATAGGTCCCGGTTCGGGTTCTAGAAGAATCCAGCAGATAAGGTTTATCGTTTGCCGAAATTTCTGGAGCGCTTATCTGCCGTTAGATTTATTATGGCGGCCGCTTCCTCTTATAAAATTTTCTAGAAAATCCCCAACTAAACTTTATAATTACATTTTGTCAAACTTTATAATTTTGTTACAATATTAAATATTAATTTGTAAACAATTTTACATTTTGTTACAATTTAAATCTTTTGTAATTTTTTCCACATCACATTATTATTATTTTGGATAAAAATGTATGTTCTTGGAATCGAAAAACTGTCAATAGTCTAATGTTCATTCTAAATGAGAGTTGATCTTTTACTGTGACGTTACAATAGTTCACAAAAAAAAAACACTCCAAGCGTTCATTTCTCTCACATGCCGTACTGCACTATTCCATTTCAATTTCGCTGCTGCCGTTTGCTGTAAAAAGCAACCACCTATTGTTTTAGCATTTAATCTCTTTCTTTCACTGCAGTGTTTTGTCATCCCCCAAATAATTATTTTCTCAGCGCGTCTTTCCACCGCTTTTGTTTGCATCTACCTCGGATTAAAAGGAAAATGTGCGTGCCTCTGCATTGCTTCTCTGCTTCGTTCTTGCACTTAATCATCGATGTTTCTAGAATTATTTGTTTCTTTTACTCATTCCATGGGTCGTTATATGTTTAACATTGTCAATTAAAGGCAAAAGTCGAGACTTCTATTAATAAACTTAAGAAAAAACACTATTTAGGGATCACTTTAAGTTTAATCCACTCACTAGTTTTAAGTTAATCCACTGACAAAGGTCAACCTTATTATACCTTCAAAGCACTGCGAGTAGGATGCGGAAACAAGGATAGATGGCGAATGAACTGCCTTCTTAAACACGGATAGCTTGTAATTTTTGGAGAAAATTCCTTTCGGAAATGCGTTCCATAGCTTGGAAGTTCTATAGAAAAAAGAGTCTCCATAGACAGAAATCATCATTGTGTCAAGCTGGACCGCACAGGGATTCGCTGTCTCCGACTGTCTTGTATGTTTCAGGAATCTTGCCCTTGAGGGGATCAATCCTATTAGTTTCTGCGAGCATCTTCCATGATAGTACTTGTAGAAAAGAGACAAGTCACCAATCATCCCCCTGTGCTCTGGTGTTTCGAGAGAATCGGTCAAACTCTCGTCATTAATTAAATGAATTGCTCTTCTTCGAATTACATCCAAAAGAGCTAAAGTGTGCCTTGGGGCTGAACTCCAAACATGAGAACAGTATTCCAGTGTTGGCCTAACTTGAGCTTTGTATAGTGTGAGTAGCTGATGAAATGTAAGGTACTTTTTTGCTCTAAAAAGAAAGCCTAGCTTCTGAGAGACGGATTTGGCAATGGCGTGCATATGATCTTCCCAAGAGAAGTTACTGCTCGCATTCACTCCTGGGATAGATAGATTAGATCCCATCGGAAGGATTTTACCGACCATTATTATGTTTGTTGCATTATCCCTTGATGTTTTCGTAGAGAAAAGCGCGGCCTGAGTTTTTGAAGCATTGAAGTTGACCAAATTTTTCTTACCTCATTCCAAAATGATTTCGAGATCCCGATTCATAATCTGTATCTGTTGTTCCCTTAGTCGATCTGAAGCAGCGACGTATAATGGTTTGTCGGAGGAAAAAGATGACACAAGGCTACTATCATTTGCGTAACTGTCTGTAGGATTGGAAGTTGAAGCTAAGAGATCATTTATGTGTAACAAATACAGAGTAGGAGACAGGACGGACTCCTGAGGCACCCCTGCATTAATCGCAACTGCCTCGGATGAGATGCCATCAACCTGAAGGGATCTGTCAGCGAGAAAACTGGACATCACTTAACCAAATGTGATCTGATTTTGATTATGGATCTATGTTCCTTTTTCCTTATTTTTGTGAAGTAAAAGCTTCTTTAGTCGCGTGGTTAAGTTCCTCTTAGGTACAGTGTGAAAAAGTAAGACGTAATTCGCTTTCGTTTTCGAGAAACATTCACTTAGAGATTGTCTTGTGTTCTTTTTTTCAAATGATGACAAAATTATGACAAGAGTGTCCAAGCTGACATGTCAAATTTGACATTATAGTTATGAACGTCAAATTTATTTATGTCAAACTGTCATCGCCCAAGAATAATAATTTGCTGATATTTAAATGTGAGATAATTAAAAACCAACTAGAAACTACACAACCGTGAAACTACAAACTACACAACCGTGAATACAAGGTACTTAAATGATATCTACTGTAGTATAATTGTCATGAAAATAGAAGCTGCACAAATTACGCTCTAACCTTTGTCTGACAAATACTCTTGTGGGATATTTTCAAAAATTGATGTAGTCAAGTTTACTTTACATTAAAACCGTCTTAAACGAAAATGTGACACACTATTAAGTAATAAAAGTCTAAATGTGTATATGTCAGAAATAAGTATTACATTTGTGTACTGTTTTGGTAACAGTTAACGAAAAAAAATTGTTTAAGATATGCATTCAATGTATATGGTTATTTAAATTTTGGTGGAACGGACTGGTCCTTGGTTATCTCTCTGAAGATGATAGCTTGGCTATCGAAACGCGTTAGAGCAACCTTTTTTTGTGTTGTTTAATCTTTCTTGGTTTCAGGGAACAAGTTTTGTATTTCTTTTATGGTTATTTAAATTGTTACAAAAATATGTCCAACAAATCCAAAAATACTTTGGTAATTAAAATAACGAAAAAATTTGAGCTGTCAAGCATTAAATTTTATTTTTTTACGACTGTTATAAAGAGAGTAGTCTGGTCACCCTATGTTAATATGCATGTCGTCAACTTCATGAAATGTTAGAATGTCTCAAAAAAGCTGTCACGCGTTCGTTAATGACATCTGGTTCAGATTTCATCTTTCTTATGCAATGCATTAAAGTGATACGTGAATGCAGCTTCCAAGTGTGCCTTCAGTCGTTTTTGTATGTATATCCACGTAGCTTTTTAATTATTTTCTCTACCAGAGACTATTCTCTACACATTCGACTTCACAAACTGCAAATGTATGTAAATTTCATTTCATAACGTGTGAATGTGCATCGTAATTCGTTTTTAGCATTCAATTCAAAAAATAAAATTTTATTTATGTACTCGTATGCTATCAGAATTTGTCAAATAGAAAAGGCAATCAATAAAAATGATTGTTACAAATAAAATTAAAATTGCTAGAGCTAGTGTCTGGTGTGTGTAATTTGAAGAAGTGTATATTTCGCAGCAAAAGTTTTCTTTCTGAAAAAGACCAAGTTGTTAGCCATCAAAATGAGCCAATTTTTTGATGCATTTAAAAGGGCTGTCGATATTCAAAACTGATCTTTGGATGTAAATGCATTCCTAATTAAATCTCGAAATTTAATAAATAAAAAAATATGAAGTTTCTATAAATCGCTTACATTTTTATTTGAAATGGGGTTGCATTTTTTAATCAGAATCAAATTTGATTTTGTGAATAGAATACTTCAATGAAAGTTTCATTTTTAAATCCTGCTAAAGATTCTGCACAAATTCATGACATCATTTCTCCTAAAATATTTGCTCTTCTCTATAAATTGGACTTTTTTTGAAACTTCGACTTTCATTTTGATTTTTTCCAGAAATTAATTTTTTTTTTCTACAAATTATAATTTTTTTTCCAGAAATTTGAAATTTTTTCTACAATTTTCATTTTTTCTACAATTTTCATTTTTTTTAGAATTTTCACTTTTCTTAATAAATTCCTACATTTTCATAATTTTTTCCTCCCCAACTCTTAAATTCCAACTAGACAGATTTTTGATTTTGTTCCACTGTATTTTAACTTTTTTGTCCAAAATTTTAGAAGGAGCGCATTATATTATTTATTAAATGGTAAAAGAACGCTCAGAGTTATGTTAAATTTCAAGCAGCTATTCATATCTGGCTATTTATCAACGACTTCATACATAAAAGACATGTTATTTCATCTTGATGCGGCCTTCATATACTTGTATTAATAAGGAATCTTTTCACTCCTCACATTTTACGTACTTCTTAATATTCTAATGCACAAACCAATTGATTTGAACATTTATTAGATGCGAAGTTTGAAAACCAAAGACCGGTTTCGATCTTGTTAGATCTCGTCAGTTTTTTATATCCAACTCGAATGCTAACAAATGTTCCGACAAGTAAGTACTAAAGAATCAACGAACGTAGTACTTACTTGTCGGGACATTTGTTAGCATTCAAGTTGGATATACCAAACTGATGAGATCCAACAAGATAGAAACCGGCCTTTGGTTTCCCAACTTCGAATCTATTAAATGTCCAAACCTATTTGTCTGTGCGTTAGAATCCTTGTCTTCTGGGAACTTTCCTAGAGAGCAATCGCTTCGCTAGGTGGCAGTATTTCAACAGTTGATAGTTCAGCTACCTATGATTTACTACACACGTCTAGAGCACTGCATGAATTTGCAATCTAGGTTGTATTCTAGTTACATACTTCTTAGTAAATAAATAGAAATGGTATTACATACAATGAATACATTTTAGTTACTTCGAATATTGAATATTTTACAACTAAACCTAAAACAAGGATATTCTACATGAAGGAGAACATGTGAACATTTATCCCAATAATTTGCATAGACCTGCCAAGTTTCAAGGAACATCCTCTTGAAGGAACCTTATTTTAACGAATCAGATCGATAAAGGAAGTAGCTCGGAAGTCTGGAGAAGTTTGAAGCTTTAACGGGGCGAAATAATGTTGTAAACTCAATTTAACGAACTTTTATCAATGACCTCTGTAGTCTCATCCGCGGGCAATCCTTTTATTATTTTTTAGTCATGCATAACCAATGGAGAAAATTAGATGGCTGCTTCCATGAAGCGGAAGATATTTTAATAAAGAGCTTCCAAATGAGAAACCCTAAACAAAATTTAAATACCAAATCAAGAAAATATTTAATCTAGGGTTGAGTTAAAATTTGTAGTTTCATTTTAGTTGAATTTTATTTTCTGAAATATTTTTTATAGCCAACTCAATTTTTATTCAAATAAATGTGCGATATTGTCGAAATAATATTATAATTTAAATAATCAACGACACATTTGAGAAAAGCCGCCGTCCCTATTCATTTCAGAAAGGGCCAGTGGTTAAATTTGTTAAATGAATTTGCTTCATATAATTTAGGTCTTTTATACCTTTTATGGGGGACAGGGAAGCAACAGCTTACATTTGCATATAGATAGTACTCTAAACGCTTTCGTCAAAATGAAGCGGTCCCTAAATTAAATGAACAATTAAGTTTATAATATTTGCATACCATTTAATATGAAAAATACCCCTTGGAGGAAGAACATGGGCCCTATCCTAAATTATAACTCAGAATTTATTTGAAACTAGCCATGTACCTGATAAGATTACATTTAAGGAGTTAACTTGCTCTGCGCATATCCCGCTTCACCTCATGTGTTTCGAATCTTTTTTTTCTCCGGACGAAATTTCTATTTTGATAGGTCAAAACCCTTGAATCTGTCAAAAAATCATGTTGTTCGTTCTGCAGCAAAACAAATACTCTCAAGTTTTACCGCCGCATGGCCGCACAGATAAGAAATGCGATAAGCAAGATAAACACCGCCGCGCCGTGGCGAGAATGTGTCATAGAGTCAAAGTGATGAGTAACGTCATATACTTTCAGTAATTATTTTAGTGGAACGGACTGGTCCTTGGCTATCTTCAGAAATTGAAATGCAAATCTTGTCCCCTGAAACCAAGAAAAATTAAGAAACACGCTCTTTAGAGCAACTTCTGTTGTGTTTTTTAATCTTTCTTGGTTTCAGGGGTCAAGATTTATATTTCAATATACTTTCACTATATGGTTAACGTGTACAGGTAACTTTAAATCCAGTGGTGTGTATGATTAATAGTCTAGCTTTTTTAGGGTTTCTGTGCTCATTTTTAGGCCTTTAGAAGTTGAATTTTGAAAAATACTTTCTTAGTGCTCACCTACCTTATATGTAAACTTTGTGTGCAAAATTCTTATAGAGCCACCCTTTTAGGCTCTGCGTTATCTGTCAGTCAGTTTTAGAATTTATTAAAAAGATATGCCATGAACACCGAGATATTATGTAAATGAACTGGATTATTCGACTTTGTCGAATTTTTAAACTCTCTAACTTGAACAAAGGGCTTCTCCTTGCGAAAAACAAGAATCTGGTTTTTATTAAGAAAGCTCGTATAAAGCTTTATTTGTACGTCAAGCAAATGCTCTGTAATGAAACAGTCGCTCATGCTACAAGTTGAAAATATTATAACCAACAACCAGTGGCGGCTGGTGACTTTTTGACAGGGGGTGCGCAGATGGAAAAATATTAGTAGAAAGGGTTTAGGTGACTCCAGTGCCATAGCAAGGTATTAAATTTAAGAGAAACAAAAGTGATAGAAAAGGTGTGTTATTTAATAGTATTTTTACGAATTAAATTTAATTAACATCTTATAACCTCCAAAATATTGTTGGGTTATCATCTCTAAATTATTTTCATCGAGTACAAAAAAACATTATCGACATTTCTGAGCCCCTTTAAAGTACTCTGTACGGTTGCACGTCGCTACGGCTCTGGGTTACTTAATTAAAATTGTTTGCTTTCATAGGAATAAAATTATGTCACTTTTTCATGAAAGCTGCATTTGAAAATAAAATATATTTTATTACAAAGTTCTAATTAAACTACAAAAGCACAAAAAAAATATTTTTTAAACCAATCCGTACTATGATTTTTTAAAGAAATGAAGTGTTCATTACTTTTTTACAAATTAATAATTAGACCCTAGAATAGGTATTGCTATCTCTTTGTGAATAGTGGTATTATTGGCAGTTAGACCTGTAAAGGCACAATTAGCAATCGCAATCAGATCAGCCGGCACCTACGCATTTAGCATCATAAACCGTAAATACACACTCCAAACCCTGACTCGTACTCATCATTTGGCAATAGCGCATAAGCGCGGAGCGACGTACCCCGGGCTAGCTTTAACGTGTTCTATAGTTTATTTCTTCGTATTCCGTGGAGGCCGTTGATAGGCTTCTCACGGCAGCCACGCTAGGTGCATAATTCTGTGCGCACCAACTAACGCTTGCGTACTTTATTCCAAGTCACTCACAAGTATTATTAGTTAATTAGTATATTATTATTTTGTGTTTAAAAATGTGATAAATCTAAGTGTTTTACATTAAACAGAAAAGAATAGATCGCTCATTTCACGAGGAGCGCGCGCTCTTACGCTCTTTATGACCAGCCGCCACTGCCAACAACCATAGACCGGTTTCGACCGTCCTTGACCTCATCAGTATGGTACGGTCGCTCAAGTGTGGAAGTTATTAGGGAGATGCGCATTCGGTGCCAACAATCTACAAAAAACTTCTAACACATAGGTTGGCAAGAAAGTAATTTCGTTTTTTTCACATTAATTTTTTTGAATGGATTCTGTGGGTGAAGTCCTTTATGTTTTGACAATTGATATCAGACAGATCGAGGTTCACTTTGAAGCACGTGGTGAGAGATTTTATTTGTAGCTGATAGTTGAAGGTCAATTTTAACATGAGTGCAAAAACGGCATATTTTACTTATTTCCGTAAAGGACGGAAAGTTGCAGAGGCTCATAAAGAAATATGTGAAGCTTTTTGTGGTGATTGCATAACAGATGATGCACTTGTCGGAATTCGTTTCAGAAATTCCGTTCTGGATTTTTCATTCAATGGTGACCAACGTTCTGGTCGACCTACTAAAGTTGATAATAATCAAATTAATGCCATTATTAAAGAGGATCGTCCTGCAATGTTCGAGAGATTTCGATGAGATTAAATGTATCACACACAATCATTGAGAATCACTTAAAATGTCTTGGACTCGTTAAAAAGCTCGATATTTAGGTTCCGCATAAATTGAAAGTTATTCATTTGACACGAGGAATCAATATTTGCGATACGCATCTTAAACGCAATGAAAATCATCCCTTCTTGAAAAGAATCATTACTGGTGATGAAAAATGGGTCACCTAGTAACATCATTCGAAAACGACCATGGTCCAAGCACGATGAACCATCACAAACCACATTAAAAGTTGAATTGCATCAAAAAAAGATCATGCTGTCGATTTGATGGGATTATAAAGGTGTTGTGGATTTTGAGCTGCTTCCAAAGAACCAGACAATCAATTTAGATGTGTACTGCCAACAGCTAATGAAACTGGATGAAGCAATAAAAAAAAAAGCCTAGAATTGGCAAATCGTTGCACCACGACAATGCTAGGCCTCGTACATATTTGGTAACTCGTGGGAAATTATTGGAGCTTGGTTGGGAAGTGACGTCGCATCCCCCATACAGCCCTGACCTAGTACCATCTGATTACTATTTATTTCGAAGTTTGCATAACTCTATGAATGGTAAAAATTTTCCAAATTATGATGAACCCTAAATCGCACTTGGTTCAGTTTTTTTCTGAGACGGATCAGAAATTCTATCAGCGAAAAGGATCATGGTCCAAGCCCGATGAACCAGCACAAACCACATCAAAAGCTGAATTGCATCAAAAAAGGGTCATGCTGTCGGTTTGGTGGAATTATAAAGGTGTTGTGCATTTTGAGCTGCTTCCAAAGAACCAGACAATCAATTCAGAGGTGTACTGCTAACAGCTAATAAAACTGGATGAAGCAATCGAAGAAAAAAGGCCAGAATTGGCAATTCGGAAAGGAATTGTGTTCCACCATGACAATGGTAGGCCTCACACATCTTCGGTAGCTCGTTGTTATTGGAGCTTGGTTGGGAAGTGATGTCGCATCCCCCATACAGCCCTGACCTAGTACCATCTGATTACCATTTATTTCGAAGTTTGCACAACTCTATGAATGGTAAAAATTTTCCAAATTATGATGAACCCTAAATCGCACTTGGTTCAGTTTTTTTTCTGAGGCGGATCAGAAATTCTATGAGCGAAAACGATCATGGTCCAAGCACGATGAACCAGCACAAATCACATCAAGAGCTGAATTGCATCAAAAAAAGATCATGCTGTCGATTTGGTGGGATTATAAAGGTTATAAAAGGAACCAGACAATCAATTCAGATGTGTACGACCAACAGTTAATGAAACTGAATGAAACAATAAAAAAAAGGCCAAAATTGGCAAATTATTTAAAAAGCAGAGTGGTCATGCCCAGTCTAACTTTGTATTCTTAAATCATTAATTGAATTGGCTTGTTTCCTGATGAACCGCTTTTCTTCTGTTAACCTGTAACCTGTGATCATCCTTAAACAACAAAGAAAATCCTACATGTATGTGTCCCCAAAATTATTATTTATTCATTTAGCTACATATTAAAAAACACCTCCAGAATCCTTTTTAAATTAATCGAAAATAAGACGAGGACACGATGTATAGCAGTGTTCAGTAGTGGGCAACAGATTTTGTTTTCCATTCAGTCTTTTGAATCTGCTCCTATTTAGTATGTAAATTCCTAGTTGGCAGCTTGGGAGTTGTGTACGCAAAAGTTAAGACACCCACCCACAGACACCCCTGACTTGCGGTTAACCACCTAGCTGTGGTATAACCCGACCACCTCAACAGCATCTTAGACGCAATGAAAATGATCCCTTCTTGAAAAGAATCATTACTGGTGATGAAAAATGGGTCACCTACAGTAACGCCATCCGAAAACTATCATGGTCAAAGCACGATGAACCAGCACAAACCACATCAAAAGCTGAATTGCATAAAAAAAAACATGCTGTCGGTTTGGTGGAATTATAAAGGTGTTGTGCATTTTGAGCTGCTTCCAAAGAACCAGACAATCAATTCAGAGGTGTACTGCTAACAGCTAATGAAACTGTATGAAGCAATCGAAGAAAAAAGGCCCAGAATTGGCAACTCGGAAAGGAATTGTGTTCCACCATGACAATGGTAGGCCTCACACATCTTCGGTAACTCGTTGTTATTGGAGCTTGGTTGGGAAGTGATGTCGCATCCCGCATACAGCCTTGACCTAGCACCATCTGATTACCATTTATTTTGTAGTTTGCAGAACTCTATAAATGGTAAACATTTCCCAAATGATGATGACCTTAAATTGCACTTGGTTCAGTTTTTTTCTGAGAAGGATCAGAAATTCTATGAGCGCGAAATCATGAAGTTGCAAGAAAGATGAAAAAAGGTCATTTAACAAAATGAACAATATATAATTGATTAGTCTATTCTTTGTATTAACAAAATGTGTTTTTTTTTTATACCACAAAACCGAAATTATTTTCTTGTCAACCTTATAGATAGTTTTCCTAAATTATTACGCATACAAGTCGATTTGTAATAATAAATGTTATTTTAGGTTTCCCTTTATAACAATAGTATAAAAACTTTAATTGCATTGTAAGAATAAATAATACATTTTACAGAAAATATATCATACACAACATTCGCTGATTACTCAATATAGATATTTTAGCAATGTGAACGTTTCACTAAATGTGGAAGGTTTCTTTGAAATAAATTCTTATTCCCAAGGTCGTGTTGTGTAAATTTAATATTTTGATGCCTAAAGCACTCCTTTTAAACATCCATAGAGCCTATAAGAATAAATCATTGAAAAGTGTAGCGTTCTCGAGTTTCTAAAACATAAGTTTACGGCGTGGTGGAGTTTTCTCATAATTTACCCTGTAGGTAAGCCTCAAGGGACCATGCTTAAAGATAAGATGTAGTGGAGCAGACGGGCGCAGCAAAAACATGACAAAGTACAAGGCATTTCTCAAATACAACTTGAGAGATGTTTATTTACTTGTCCGATAACACATAGATCCATCTCTTATAGACGTTATCGGATTTAAACGTCTACTGCATGTTGTATTTGCTTACTTATATTCAGCTGTTTACACGCAATCAAAGAAATCCAAAATGTACACAGATTTATAATCTGAGAAATGTATACCGTGAAGCTATTAAGGAAAATACTAGTTCTAAGTTAATCCACTCGCAAAGGGCAACCCCATTATGCCTTCAAAGCACTGCGAGTAGGATGCGGAAACAATAGTCTCTGGGAAACAAGGATAGATAGAACCACCTTCTTAAACAAGGATAGATTGTAATTTTTGGGGAAAATTCCTTTCGGTAACGAGTTCCACAGCTTGGAAGTTCTATAGAAGAAAGAGTCTCAGTAGACAGAAGTCCTCACTGTGTCAAGCTGAACCGCACAGGAATTTGCTGTCTCCGACTGTCTTGTATGCCTCAAGAATCTTGCCCTTGGGGGGATCAATCCTATGAGTTCCTGTGAGCATCTTCAATTATAGTACCTGTAGAAAAGAGGCAAGTCACCAACCATCCGCCTGTGCTCTAGTGTTTCGAGAGAATCGCTCAGACTCTCGTCATCAATTAGGCGAATCGCTCTTTGAATTGAATCCAAAAGAGCTTAAGTGTGCTTTGGGGCTGAACTCCAAACATGAGAACAGTATTGGCTAGTGTTGTCCTAACTTGAGCTTTGTATAGTGTGAGTAGCTGATGAGATGTAAAGTATTTTTTAGCTCTAAAAAGAAAGCCTAGCTTCTGAGAGGCGGATTTGGAACATGTCTCAAGAGAAGTTGGTGCTCGCATTCACTCCTAGGATAGACAAATTAGATCCCATCGAAGTGAAAACTCCTTTAGGTGCGTTGAGCCATTTTAGATATATAGGGGCAAAAATAATAGTTCCTTCAGTATTGCTACGGAATCTTCATGGTACGAGCTGGAATTCTTCTGGGAAGGTTATTGTGTTTTTAAAATTAATTGAATTACTTATTCTTATAAGAAAAACAAGTCTCTATTAAAAAATTATCGATCCTGCCAGGATTCGAACCTGGAATCTTCTGATCCGTAGTCAGACGCGTTATCCGTTGCGCCACAGGACCTTTCAAAATGACCTACAAATAGACCGAAATCCTGAGATTAAAATAGTGTTCCTACTTATACACAGTGTTTTATTTATAGTTTACGAGTAGGATAGATAGTTTAGTGAACGCATATATAACCCTAGGGTTGATATGAAATCAACCAATTATGTCATGTAATAAGGATGAATATCATTTTTAAATTCAAAAGTATCCACAAAATTGGTCAAATTGACGTCCCTATTCTTATATTTTACAATTGTACGACGCGGAAACGTGCACAAAATTCGGACGTCATATTCTCTCTTGTACAAACTTGTTAAATAAACTTTTAATCCGGACATACAACTATGTCTGGACTGAAAGTTTTTTCAGGAAAAACAAAATTTCAGTGAATATTTTACTAGTTAGAAAAATTTTACGACAGAACCTTCACACATTCATAGGAGAATTAAAATACAAATCTTGTTCCCATTGCTCTAATGCGCTTCGACAGCCTAAGTTATCATCTTTAGAGAGGTACCAGTATTGAGGGGATAAGATTTGTATTTCAATTTTTGAATATAACCAAGGACCAGTCCGTTCCACCAAAATTCACGGGAGAAGTAACGAAATATAAATCAAAAAACATTTCGGTGTAGATTTAATTTTACGAGATCCAGAGACATTTTTTTTTCATCAGGCCTGTGTAATGTGACACTGACATGTTTTTGCTTTCATTGCGCATTGGTCACAAGAAAATACATATATAATTTTAAAACTAAATTTATATGTTAACTTAATGTATACAGGGTGTTACAAAAGTCCGGGCCGCTACTTCAGGAGCATATTCTACACATTAAAATATGAAAAATGTTGAAATACATTTTTTTCTTTAAATTGCCTCCTAACGGAGATATGACCATTTAAAGATGGCGCCCCTAAAGTGGTTTTTTTACTACAAAAAGTTAACGGTTAGTAGCAAAGTCATGAAATTGGGCAAGCAGTTAAAGAATTGGATTAGGCATATTCTCATGTAACATAATTTTTAAATAAGTAGTAGCGTGGTGTGTAGGGGGTTGCCCGCGATTATTTTTTGCCGTAACTTTTTTGTATTGCAATATTTCGACACAAAAGTGCCATAATCGTAAAAAGCAACATTTTTTATACAAAAAAGGTACTCTTTCTTAAAGTCGCTAAAAGTAACCGTTTCCGAGAAAAAAGCGTTTAAACAAAATTGTTGCATTTATTAGAATTCGTTTTGCAAATTTCTAATTTATCCATTACTAACTGCATTGATATAAAAATAGTACAAAATTAAGAAAAAAAAAATCAAAGCAAGTGTTCGAAATTACTGCCCCCTGCAGCAATACATTGCTCGGCTCGTCTTCTAAGGGAACTCCTTACTCTTTCGCAAATGCCTGGTGTATTGTGAATCTGGTTGAACCCATTTTCAATTCGTTCACGAGGATCATTGATATTGTCAACTGGTGTGGAGTAGACGATCTGCTTTAGATGTCCCCATAAGTAGAAATCGAGTGGGTTGAGGTCAGGAGACCTAGCTGGCCATGGTATCGGACCTCCTCGACCTATCCATCGTTGATGATAGTTATTATTCAAAAATTCCCTAGCAACTGCACTAAAATGGACAGGTGCCCCATCGTGCATTATCCACATTCGCTGTCTTGTTATGAGTGGAACATTTTCAAGTAACAGGGTAACTCTGTTTGCAAAAAATGTCTATATGATGCTCCTGTTAACCTATGAGGTAAAAAAAACGGTCCAATTATAGAGTCCCCTATTATTCCTCCCCAAATGTTAAGTGAAAAATGTTGCTGATGTCTCGACTGAATAACTGCATTGGGATTTTCAACTTGCCACTGATGCATGTTGTGAAAGTAAAGTATCCCGTTTCTGGTAAAACCCGCTTCGTCCGTAAATAATATGAGCGATGGAAAGTTCTCATTTTCAGCGATCTTATGCAATAGCCAGTTGCAAAATTCTATTTTTGGAGGATAATCAGCAGCAAGTAACCCTTGCTCTCTTTGAAAATGATAGATTGGTAAAATTTCAAAATTCGCCAGATAGTTACGTGATTTACTCCTTCGGCTAAAGCAAGTTGTCTAGTGCTGACACATGGATCTTCTTCAACTCGCTGAAGCACACGCTCCTCTAAATTAGCAACTTCTGCGTTTGGCCTTCCAACACGTTCGCCTTTGAAAACAAAATTTCCTGTTTCACATAAACGAGCATGAATTTTCTGGAACATTTTTCTCCTGGTAGGTGTCTATTAGGAAAACGTTCAGCATAAAGCCGTCTTGCTTCAGCACGATTACAATTTGCAAGCCCGTACATTAAATGCATATCGGCCATTTCTTGATTTGAATAGTCAAAATAATGAAAAGTTAAAAAACTACTACACTTACTGTTGACAACAAAAACTGCTAAAGTTTACAGCTTACGACCAAATTTTATCAGTGACACAACGTCAATCTCTGGCAGATATTGTCAAGTACAATTGTTTTCTTTACGATCAGTTTGCATGACCAACTTATTTTTTCTTATACAAATTAGTTAGAATTTCGAAGACGGGATAGGGTTATTTCAAACGCCTTTTTCTCGGAAACGGTTACTTTTAGCGACTTTGAGAAAGAGTACCTTTTTTGTATAAAAAATGTTGCTTTTTACGATTATGGCACTTTTGTGTCGAAATATTGCAATACAAAAAAGTTACGGTAAAAAATAATCGCGGGCAACCCCCTACACACCACGCTACTGCTTATTTAAAAAATATGTTACATGAGAATATGCCTAATCCAATTCTTTAACTGCTTGCCCAATATTATGACTTTGCTACTAACCGTTAACTTTTTGTAGTAAAAAAACCACTTTAGGGGCGCCATCTTTAAATGGTCATATCTCCGTTAGGAGGCAATTTAAAGAAAAAAATGTATTTCAACATTTTTCATATTTTAATGTGTAGAATATGCTCCTGAAGTAGCGGCCCGGACTTTTGTAACACCCTGTATAGAAGAGTTCCCTTGAAATAAATATTATTAAACTACTGGCGGTTGTGGTGCTGTTGTCAAGCTTTTAAACTTTTCCATTTTATAATTTCGCATTAGGTAAAGTTTTTCAAATTTAACTTTGATATTAGCAAAATCAATATGCGACGTAGAGTAAAACTTTTTTCGCTATAATGAATATAGGGGGTCTAGAAAAGATTAGGGGAGAAATTGTAAAGAATGATTTTTTCCTCGTTTGGTTGCATCAGGTGAACACTGTTGCTGCGTGAGAGCTTTTATTTCCCATAATCCCTATTTTCCCTCGATTTCATTTTCATTCGGCTGTCGCTTAACTTCAACTTTCAACTTTTAGACGTACCCTAAATTCCGTCATTATAAATAATTGAAGCTTAGATCGTCTTTATTGTATGCAGCCTCGACTCCTATTTCTTATTAACAATTATGACGAATAATCTTTAGTATAATTAAACGTGCGTACATTTTATTGTTCTGTGGTTTTTCAAAGATTCGTTTAGTTTTACAAAATTATGAAGAAACAATACGAATCACTTGCCATTGGAGATATAAAAAAAGATCAATTTAGAAATTTCAGATGTATTCAGGGTTTCAAAATTTCGTACAGACCTCATAAACAAAAATAAAAAAAGTTGAATAAATAAATAGTAATTAGAGAGGCATGACAGAAGGTAAAAACGTCAACGTATTTTTTTCGGAGAGTTTCCAATTGATTATATTTAAAAAGCACAGTGATCATGCCCAGTCTAACTTTGTCCTTAAATCATTAATTGAATTGGCTTGTTTCCTGATGAACCGCTTTTCTTCTGTTAACCTGTGACCTGTACCTAAACAACAGAGTACATGTATGTGTCTACAAAATTATTATTTATTCATTTAGCTATGTATTAAAAAACACCTCCACGATCATGTTAAAACTAATCGAAAATAAGACGAGGACAGAGTTCAGTGGCGGCCGCAACAGATTTTGTTTTTCATTCAGTCTTTTGAATCTGCTCCTATTTAGTATGTAAATTCCTAGTTGGCAGCTTGGGAGTTGTGTACGCAAAAGTTAAGACACCCACCCACAGACACCCCTGACTTGCGGTTAACCACCTAGCTGTGGTATAACCCGACCACCTCAACAATCCAACTGCTGGAGGCAAGACTGAAATGTTTCACCCTGGCGAACGAAAGTTTAAAATGAATATCGAGTTATCCTCTGGGTCTGAATGAAAGTGATTTGATTGCGAAGTTTTTCACATATGATGTTAGCTTCAACAGATAAATTAGAGCACGTCATATTTGTCGTATTTGATTTACTTATAATCCTAAATATAGTGCTAGTCTGTAACTTGGAATAAATTCAGTAAATCAAGGACAGTGTTTTTTTTGGAAATATGCTCGGATACGTCGATTAATATTTTAATTTGCGCTCCTTTTGATGTAGGAAAATTTTATACAAAATGTTCCAAATTCAAGGTATGACGTCATCAACAAGTTTTTTCAATGGCAACCCTATTTTTTTCTTGACTATTCTTAAAAGGTATATCAAGTTACACATGCAAATTTCAATTTTTTATTCCTTTATAAGTTTTTCTCTATATTTCGTAAAATTGAAATACAAATCTTGTTCCCTTAAACCAAGAAAGATTAAAAAACACAACAAAGAGCCACCTTTGTTGTGTTTTTTAATGTTTCTTGGTTCAGGGGACAAGATTTGTATTTCAACTTTTTAAGATAACCAAGGAGCAGTCCGTTTCACAAAAAAAAGGTATGTAAGTAGTTATATTTTTAATTTTTATTTCGGTATTTTATCAGTTCTTTCATCGGGGGTAGACCAAAACGTTGAGAAAGGTGATGATAAATTATTTTGAAGATAACCAAGGGGCAGTATGTTCCATCAAAAAAAAGATATGTAAGTAGTTATATTTTTAATTTTTATTTCGGTATTTTATCAGTTCTTTCATCTGGGGTAGACCAAAACGCTAAGAAAGGTGATGATAAATTATTTTGAAGATAACCAAGGACCAGTGCGTTTCACCAAATCTATATTTCGTCTTAATTCGGAATCTCTCAATTCCAAATTTATACTTTTTCTATAAATTTGACACTTCAGACGAAATCTCAGGTTTAAAAGTCAAAAAATACCAAAAACTTGAAATATTCGAGTTTTTTTGGAAATAATTGACATCTTTAACCCTTACTGTGTGGAATACTTCAATATTTATAACTAGAGACCGGATTTCTAGAAAAAGTCAAAACTTTGAAATTTAAAGTTGAAAATTCGAGATAAAGGTCAATATTTCAAGGTTAAACTTGAATTTTTGAAAACCTTTTTAAAATAATTTAAACTTTTTTTGAAATTTCTTTTTCTTTTTTATGCGAAATTTTATCAAAAATTTTAAATTTTTCAGACAATCAAATGAGGTAAAAAGGTGAACAAAACCTTAAATTAAGCAAAAAAAAATAGCTAAAAAAGGCATTAAAAAGGCAAGATAACCTTAAAAGGGCACTAAAAAGTCAAAACCACAATTACCAAGAAAAGGCAGGGTTGTAGTCAGAAATCTTTCAAACGAAGCTTGAAATTTATAACAAAAACTACTCGAAAAAAAAAAAATATTGAAAGTGCAAACTTTGAATTGTGACAAAAAAGTTGAAATTTCGAAATAACTCAAATTTTTTACAAACTTTGAGTTATTTCAAAATTCGAAGTTTAAATGTTAAAAATACATCTAAGACCAAAAGTACCATCAAAGGAAAACATTTTGAGTTTTTAAGCGAACAACTAATAAAAAAGGTGAAAATTAAAATCGAATTTTTTGAGAAAAAAAAGTTGAAACTTTGTATTAAAATACAATTTTTTCTAAACTTTCGAGTTTACAATCGAAAGTGAAGATAAGAATTACGAAATGAAAGTCGTCATTTAAAAGAAAAAGAACCAAAAATTTGTGACAATGTAAACTAAAAATTTCAAAAGTCAAAATTTCGGGATTACGATTAAAATTTCAAAATAAAATCAAAATCCCTGAATCAAAATTAAGCATTTTAAGTCATAATTTTAAGAAAAGAGTGAAGTATCGAATTATACATTTTGAAAAAAAAAAAATCGACAAAAAAACAATAAAAACTGTCTCGAAATGTCAGTAAAAAAAACATTTCGGATTGAAATTTGAAAATAAATGAAGATACAATTTTTTCTAAACTTTCGAGTTTACAATTGAAAGTAAAAATAAGAATTACGAAAGGAAAGTCGTCATTTAAAAGAAAAAGAACCAAAAATGTGTAACTATGTAATCTAGAAATTTCGAAAGTCAAAATTTCGGGATTAGGATCGAAATTTCAAAATAAAATCAAAATCCCTGAATCAAAAAATTAAGCATTTTAAGTAATGATTTTAAGAAAAGAGTGAAGTATCGAATTCGACATTTAAAAAAAAAATTCGCCAAAAAAACAATAAAAACTGCCACGAAATGTCAATAAAAAAAGACATTTCGGATTGAAATTTGAAAATAAATGAAGATACAATTTTTTTCTAAACTTTCGAGTTTACAATTGAAAGTGAAAATAGGAATTACGAAAGGAAAGTCGTCATTTAAAAGAAAAAGAACCAAAAATGTGTAACTATGTAATCTAGAAATTTCGAAAGTCAAAATTTCGGGATTAGGATCGAAATTTCAAAATAAAATCAAAATCCCTGAATCAAAAAATTAAGCATTTTAAGTAATGATTTTAAGAAAAGAGTGAAGTATCGAATTAGACATTTTGAAAAAAAAATTCGACAAAAAAACAATAAAAACTGCTCTCGAAATGTCAATAAAAAATGACATTTCGGATTGAAATTTGAAAATAAATGAAAATACAATTTTTTCTAAACTTTCGAGTTTACAATCGAAAGTGAAAATAAGAATTACGAAAGGAAAGTCGTCATTTAAAAGAAAAAGAACCAAAAATGTGTAACTATGTAATCTAAAAATGTCGAAAGTCAAAATTTCGGGATCAGGATCGAAATTTCAAAATAAAATCAAAATCCCTGAAATCAAAATTAAGCATTTTAAGTAATAATTTCAAGAAAAGAGTGAAGTATCGAATTCGACATTTTGAAAAAAAAACTTCGACAAAAAAACAATAAAAACTGCCTCGAAATGTCAATAAAAAAAGACATTTCGTATTGAAATTTGAAAATAAATGAAAATACAATTTTTTTCTAAACTTTCGAGTTTACAATCGAAAGTGAAAATAAGAATTACGAAAGGAAAGTCGCCATTTAAAAGAAAAAGAACCAAAAATGTATAACTATGTAATCTAAAAATTTCGAAAGTCAAAATTTCGGGATTAGGATCGAAAATTTCAAAGTTAAATCAAAATCCCTGAATCAAAATTAAAGCATTTTAAGTAATAATTTGAAGAAAAGAGTGAAGTATCGAATTCGACATTTTGAAAAAAAAATTCGGCAAAAAAACAATAAAAACTGCCTCGAAATGTCAATAAAAAAAGACATTTCGGATTGAAATTTGAAAATAAATGAAGATACAATTTTTTCTAAACTTTCGAGTTTACAATTGAAAGTGAAAATAAGAATTACGAAAGGAAAGCCGTCATTTAAAAGAAAAAGAACCAAAAATATGTAAACTATGTAATCTAAAAATGTCGAAAGTCAAAATTTCGGGATTAGGATCGAAATTTCAAAATAAAATCAAAATCCCTGAATCAAAAAATTAAGCATTTTAAGTAATAATTTAAGAAAAGAGTGAAGTATCGAATTCGACATTTTGCAAAAAAAATTCGACAAAAAAACAATAAAAACTGCCTCGAAATGTCAATAAAAAAAGACATTTCGGATTGAAATTTGAAAATAAATGAAGATACAATTTTTTCTAAACTTTCGAGTTTACAATTGAAAGTGAAAATAAGAATTACGAAAGGAAAGTCGTCATGTAAAAGAAAAAGAACCAAAAATGTGTAACTATGTAATCTAAAAATTTCGAAAGTCAAAATTTCGGGATTAGGATCGAAATTTCAAAATAAAATCAAAATCCCTGAATCAAAAAATTAAGCATTTTAAGTAATGATTTTAAGAAAAGAGTGAAGTATCGAATTCGACACTTTTGAAAAAAAAATTCGACAAAAAAACAATAAAAACTGCCACGAAATGTCAATAAAAAAAAACATTTCGGATTGAAATTTGAAAATAAATGAAGATACAATTTTTTCTAAACTTTCGAGTTTACAATTGAAAGTGAAAATAAGAATTACGAAAGGAAAGTCGTCATTTAAAAGAAAAAGAACCAAAAATGTGTAACTATGTAATCTAGAAATTTCGAAAGTCAAAATTTCGAGATTAGGATCGAAATTTCAAAATAAAATCAAAATCCCTGAATCAAAAAATTAATCATTTTAAGTAATGATTTTAAGAAAAGAGTGAAGTATCGAATTCAACATTTTAAAAAAAAATTCGACAAAAAAACAATAAAAACTGCCACGAAATGTCAATAAAAAAAGACATTTCGGATTGAAATTTGAAAATAAATGAAGATACAATTTTTTCTAAACTTTCGAGTTTACAATTGAAAGTGAAAATAAGAATTACGAAAGGAAAGTCGTCATTTAAAAGAAAAAGAACCAAAAATGTGTAACTATGTAATCTAAAAATGTCGAAAGTCAAAATTTCGGGATTAGGATCGAAATTTCAAAATAAAATCAAAATCCCTGAATCAAAAATTAAGCATTTTAAGTAATAATTTGAAGAAAAGAGTGAAGTATCGAATTCGACATTTTAAAAAAAAACTCGACAAAAAAACAATAAAAACTGCCTCGAAATGCCAATAAAAAAAGACATTTCGGATTGAAATTTGAAAATAAATGAAAATACAATTTTTTCTAAACTTTCGAGTTTACAATCGAAAGTGAAAATAAGAAGAAGAATTACGAAAGGAAAGTCGTCATTTAAAAGAAAAAGAACCAAAAATGTATAACTATTTCGGATAGAAATTTAAAAATAGATGAACATGTCTAGCATAAACCTAAAATTAGAAGTTTCAAATTGAAGTTTTGACAAAATAATTAAAGGTTGAAAGAATACAATTTTAAAATTATGTTTATTATTAGATTTTTTGATTTCAAGTCAAAATGAAAAAAAAACAACAGTTTTCTTGTATAGAATCAAATATTTCGAGAAAAAAGTCAAAAATCTCAAATTTGAGTTCAAAATTTGGCGAAAGAAGTCTAAAGTTTGCGATTAAAGCCGAAACTTTGCAAAATTGTATCAAAATTGAGAAGTGTACACTCGAAATGTTGAGACAAATTTAAATTTTCGGTTATAGTTACTCAGAATATTTCCAAACTAAGAAATTTTTTTAATTTCGAGTTTTTTTTTCTAATTTTTACTTTAAATTACTTTACTTTTTACTTTAATTTTTACTTTAAACCCAAATATTCGGTTTTCCCCCTAAATTATGGCTTTTAGATTTGGGATTCCATATGAAGCTTACACTTTCCTAGAAAAAGTCAAAAATTTTGAAATATAAAGTCGAAAATTCGAGAAAAAGGCCAATATTTTAAGGTTAAACTTGAATTTTTGAAAACTTTTTAAAATAATTTAAACTTAAACTATAATTTTTCTCTTTGATGCGAAATTTTATCAAAATTTTGAATTTTTCAGTCTAAAAATTTAAAGCTTAAGCTTAGTTATAGTTTAAATTAGGTATTTAGGAAAAAAATTAAATTCTTTTATAAGTTCGAAGTTTTACACAAAATCTGAGCATTTTTAAACTTGTTCACAACTTTTAACTAACCATTTTAGCTCGAAGTTGCTGAAGTTGGGTTTGATATTTCGATTTTGATTCCGAAAATTCGTCTTTTTTTCGATTTTAAAGTAAAAACTTCGGAAAAAAGTTTGACGTTTCAAATTCAACATTGAAATTTAGATCTTACAATTAGTTACCAAATTTCGACTTTAATTAGGATTTTTTTTACTTTTAATCACGACATTAGGACTTATATTTAGAGAAAAACTTTTCGAATTTAAAAATGCCAAAATTAAAGTCGAAATCATGAAAAAGAAACTGATTTTAATAACTTTGGTTTTCTTCTTTTAAATTTGACACATTGGCAGTGGCTCAAACTTTAGACTTTCTGAAAATATTTTGAATTTTCCCTCTCGACATTGAATCTTTTTTTTTAATTTTCACTGGGGATTTTGCAAAACGATAAAGGGTTTAACAAACTTCAAAATTTCTTCCCTAAATTTTACTCCAAATGTTGAATTTTGATAATCTAATTGATTCCGTCTTTTTAAAGTTTAGGCATTTTTTTCTAAAATTTCTAATTTAAATTTTTCTTGCAGTTTTTATAGTTTAGCTTTTTTTTTGAAAATTTTAACAATCTTCCATAAATTATGGTTTCTTTTTTCTCGAGATTTAGGCAGTAATTTTGAAACAAGGTAATTTAGAGTTTAAAAAAGTGAAAATGTCTCCAGTTGACTTCAAACTTGTGTTTAATTTAAAAATTTTGTCTTTCTGAAGGCATTTTTCACACCCAAGTGGACTCTGTAGGAGACAGTTGAAAGATAATTTTTTTAATTGTAGAAAAGTGATATCCTTTGGTAAAATTTATCATTTTACCTACGCTCAAAAAGTACGCTAAATAGGTAGCGAAGTTCAATTGCCCTGCTCTCAATAGCACGCAAAACTTAGGGGACTGAGTGGGTCATAAGAATAATTGTTATTAAATTATATTTCTTTGAAATTTATACTTGATGTTTCTTGTTGTTATTAGGATAAATTAATTTCTATTTTATTGCTTTATTTTATTATGTAGGTATGTATACATATTTCTCTTAAATTCTTCAGACGTGTAAATATACTTTGGAAAACTCACAGAAAAGGATAAATATACACCAGACTTTTTAAAAATAGATCTAAATCGTGTATGAAAAGGCAAAAAAACAAACGAAATCGAAATTTAGGAAATTTAGGCAACGCACGAAAAACGCCGAAAAAGGTGAAAATGTGGGATTATAGAATTTTACCTAAATTCCGGTCTCTACTTATAACTAATATTAATAAAGCTTAATGGTTAATTTTATTAGTTCTGAATTTTTTACAAATTTTTACTTGGTCCCTTAATTTTCAACATAAAACTCAAAATTTACAAATTTTTTGTATTTTGAATTTGTTTTTAAAAGTTTCAACTTTGATTACAAAGTATCGACTGTTTTTTACGAAATGTTTAATTTAATTACAACTTTGTAAAAAATTGATATACAAATCTTGTCTCCAAAAACAAGAAAGATTAAAAAACCAACTTGCTCTAACGTTTTTCGAAGATGTCATTTTCAGAGAGATAATAAAACCTAAATTTTGGGGTTAATTTTAAGATTAGGTTTTGGTATCTCTCTGAAGGTGATAGCTTGGCTGTCGAAATGCGTTAGAGTAAAAATTGTGTTTCTTAATCTTTCTTGGTTTGAGGCGACATCTATTCAATATTGGAGATTGGAAACTTCGCTGTTTCATACTGTAAATGCAGGAAAATAATGTATTAATTGTTAAAAGCCTCTTGTTGCAAGAGTTTTAGAAGTGTAGTGAAATTATTTCCCGACGCCTGATAAATACATAATAAAGCTCTTGTTGCAGTCGCTTTAATTGGTATCTTGGTGTCTATCAAAAGCCCGTAGACTTAAAGCCTACTATCTGCAAAGTTATAGTGATTAATTTTGCTTGTCATTACTGCAACGTTGTTGATTCACCGAAGTTCACAGTTTCATATTATTCATCTGGTAAGAACATACACAAGGGAGGAATGCTTATGATGTGTTGGTCCGAAGACTGCTTAATATATGGAGAGGTATTCGTTATTTAAGCCTTGCCAGTGACAGCCCAAATTTAATTATCATATATCCATTAATTAACGTCTTATTAGACAGAATAATTTCCTGGTTATTGAAGAGGAGCCTTCGTACTGGAACTATTACATAAGTTTGCAAAAAAATAAAAGTGTTTTGGTTTTTTGTTTAATTCTTACGTTTTTGGGTGTGCTGAATCCGAAAATGACTTTCATTTTGTCATAGAACGTCACGTTTTCTGACAATGTAGGTATCTATGTTAAACAAGTTATCTTAAAATAAAAGATAAAAAATTAAATTTTTTTTTAATTTATAATTGCGTAACAAAACTTATTTGTTTATCTAAAATACATTAATTAGTAAGCACTAAACACATTTCCTTTTCCCAGTGAGACTCCTTTTGGTACATTTTCGCTTGTGGAAAGCATCTGGAAGGTTTCTCTGAAGCGTCCAACAGTAGTCTGTCATCATTGAGACGCTCCATCTTCCCTGGTATCTTTTTTCCATCTCTTTAATATCTTGGTGAAATCGTTCACCTTGCTCTTCACTCACGTCTCCTAAATTTTCTGGAAAGTAGTCGAGGTGGGAATGAAGAAAATGTACTTTTAAACTCATTAGGCAACCTAAAGCTTGAAATGCTTTTAACATTCTTTTGACGATTTGTTTGTAGTTAGGGTCTTTGTTATTGCCTAAAAATTTCTCTATGACCTCTTTAAAGGCAATCCACCCTTTTCTTTGAGGATCCGTCATGGTTGTGATGAATTGTGGATATACCATAAGCTGTCTAATATCTGGTCCAACAAAAACATCTTCCTTCAACTTTGCCTCCGAGAGGCCTGGAAACTTTGATATTAGTATTTGAAGCCCTTTCCATCTCTTGGAAGTGACTTTGCAAATTGCTACATCAATCCCACCTTTATGTGAAGCGGTGGTAGAAGAATTTTATGAGAAGGCACCAAAGTTTCATGCGGGCTATTCCTTTCGCGAGCTTTAAGCTCCTCATAGGCCAATACTTTTTGGTCCAGTGATTTGTTCGGTCTCCACTATCCCATAGACACCAAAAGCAAGGGAATTTGGTAAACCCAGATTATTGTCCTAGTGACATGCCCAAGATTTTGAAATCACCGCACACTTGCCAACCGTGGTCTTTATATTTTAATTTGCAAAGAATCACTTCCAAGTTCTTGTAGGTTTCCTTGAGGTGTTCGGAATGACCGACAGGAATAGAAGCATAGAAACCACCATTGTGAAGCAGAACTTCTTTAAAACTTCTTTTTGAAGAATCTATGAAAATACGTCACTGTGTTGGGTTGTATGAGATCTTAAATGTATCAATCAAACCTTCAATATTGATTCAATAAACTAATTCGTCCCCTTGGGCAAAGTAGGAATTGAACTGCTTTTCACGATATCTAAACCAGGAGACACTCCCAGAAAAATTAAGTTCCTGCTTTTGAATCTTGATCCAAGCAACTCAAAATCAGTTGTTTGATAAAAATTCGAAGTACTTTAATATTCGATATGAAATAAGTAATGTACAATGAGGTTGATGATGAGTGATGCGAATCAAAAAAATTTAAATCACAATCTACGTTTTTAATAATAAAGTCTTCTGAAGTCTTCAGTTATTCAGTCACATAGCAAATCTGTTTCTCTTATTCAGCCTGATCACACCATTAACCAAATTTCCATAAATTGACTATTTATAACGAGAGCGAAAATGAAATTTTTATCTGAAGGTATTTTGCATAAGTATTGGCGAAAAATGCATTTTTTAAGGTTGACACTTGTGATAAAAGGTGGCCGCCTAACAGATAATAGCTTTGTGTATCGTGAAAATAACGGTCGCTTGTTCGACGACAATAACTCATTGAATTTCGTGCATGCCTGGCTAGATTTAAACCGTCATACTGCAGAGTAAATATAATACCGTTCGCACCGATAGACTTGCTTTTCGTACACGAGGAAATGGAAAGGATTAAAAAATAATTTATAATGCTGAAGGTGCAGTTGAAACCCGGTATTAATCAAAATGGACAGCTTTTATTTGCAAAACATTTCCAATATTCCTACCGATTTACCATTGCCCAAGACTCAGGGGTCGGGCTATTGTATAAATAATAATTTACTCTTGTGTACCTAGGGAAATTACTCTTTCATTTATGACTAAACTTACGCTGACAATAAATTAATGTTCAACGGTATAACTCCCATTGTCAAGTTCTTGTACTGGACACAGCGTATCATAACCATCGGAAATTGAATTTGTTTCAGTTTAGTGTATTTTAACTTAAAAGTAGTAAATTTTCGATGCTTTAAATTAACCTTGAAATGGACTTGCTATGTTGTAATTAAGTACAACTAGCACTTGCTTTACATTAGAGAAATTAAATGTCTTGAGAGCATTTACTTGTCTTTGGTGAGCTACCTCTGGAGTATATCTGGTGACAGTACAACTGTTGTCTACCAAACACTTTCCTTAATACCTTTTCTCCATTAGGGGGCCGTTTTTTATCTTTCTTCTCTTCCTCCCCTTCATCTTCCCTTTCTTCCACTTATTCCTCGTTCTCTTCCTCTTCTTCCACCTCCTCTTCTTCTTGTTTTTCCTCTTCTTCTTCTCCTTCTTCCTATTTTTCTTCTTCTTCTTTTTTTTCTTCCTCTTTCTCCGCTTCTTTCTCTTCCTCTCCTTTCTCCCCTTCTTCTTTCCCTTTCTCCTCTTCTTTCTCTTCCTCTTTCTCCTCTTCTTCTTCCTCTTCCTCCTCTTCTTTCTCTTCGTCTTCGTTTTTTTTCTCCATTTCCTCTTCCTTTTCCTTTTCCTCTTTCTTTTCCTTTTCCTCTTTCTCCTCTTCTTCCCTTTTTCTTCTTCTTCCTCTTGCTCTTGCTTTTGCACTTACTCTTCCTCTTACTTTTCCTCTTACTCTTCCTCTTACTTTTTCTTCCTCTTTCTTACTCTTTATCTTACTCTTACTCTTTTTTTCTCTTCCTTTCTCTTCCTCTTGCTCTTACTCTTGTTCTTATTTTTTCTCTTACTCTTCCTCTTACTTTTCCTTTTACTCTTCCCCTTATACTTCCTTGCTCTTCATCTTCCTCTTACTTTTTCTTTCTCTTCTTCCTTCATTCCTTCTTCTCCTCTTCCTCACCCTTCTCCTTCTTTTTTATCTTCTCTTCCTCCTCCTCATCTTTCTTTTCTTTCTCGTTCTCTTCTTCCTCCTTTCTTCCTCCTTAGCGTGGCAGAAGTCGCCACGCTTGCCATCATTTACAAGTCACCCCCACTGTTATCCCGCAGTTGGATGCAAATGAAAATAAAGTTATGTACTACCTGTCCAACAATGGTTACAAATCGCACGACATTGAACCTGTCATTAAACGGCATCTTTACCCTACCCCTCATCCTTTACAAAATTCAATAATTTCTTCTAGAGCCTTTCTTCCTTATGTCCACGGAGTAACAGATCAAATCGGAAAATTATTGAGAAAACCCAACATTAAACCCATTTTTTCATCATCCTGAAAGATCCAACAGCTTCTCCCATCTCCCAAAGATAAAATTTCATCCTTTTGTTCTAATGGTGTGTACAGGGTTCCTTATTCTTGTGGTTCAGTACACATCGGAGAAACGGGGCGATCATTTAAGACGCGCATATCCGAGCACCAAAGATGTCTTAGGTGTGGTTTATTTTCGCAGTCAGCCATTGCCGAACATTAACATGAGACCAGACATAAGATTCTTTTTGATAATATTTCAATTATATCCAATATTCTCAATTACTATAATAGGAAGATACGCGAGGCCATTGAAATCCAAAAATTCCCCAAAAACATCAACAGAGACGACGGTTACATGCTTTCCTCCATCTGGAAACCAACCATCGGAAATCTTCGGAAGTGATCGCGCAGACGAATGGTAGATAAAGTTTCCCTTTCCCTCTTTCCTGTCAGAAGAGTTTCGCCTCTGGTATGGTGGACATAGTGAGTTACCGTGCTCTTCTGTCTAAACTTTCTTATCCTTTGTACCAATTTTCAATTCAGAAGAGTTTCGCCTCTGGTATGGTGGACATACTGAGTTACCGTGCTCTGATGTTTTGAAATTGGTCTTTTCATTTTTGCATATTCCCTCATATTCCTCTTTTCATTTATTTTTTTCTTTTCTTTGTTCCTGAAGAAGCCCCCTACGATGGTGGGCGAAACGTCGAACACTTTTAGTAGTTCTTTAACACGATCCAATCCCGGAAGAAGTATACCCTGTATTGACTACAGTTTGACATCAATTCATCTACAAGAATTTTATAATTTATTATCACCTTTCTCACCGTTTTGATCTACCCCAGATGAAAGAACTGATTAAATACCGATATTAAAAATATAACCATGTACATATCTTTTTTTTTGGTGAAACGGACTGGTCCTTGGTTATCTTCAAAAATTGAAATACAAATCTTATCCCCTGAAACCAAGAAAGATTAAAAACACAACAGAGGTTGCTCTAATACATTTCGATAGCCAAGCTATCATCCTCAGAGATAATTTTAGGATTAGGTGTTAGTATCTCTCTGAGGATGATAAGTTTGGCTATCGAAATACGTTAGACCAACCTCTGTTGTGTTTTTTAATCGTTCTTGGGTTTCAGGAAACAATATTTGTATTTCAATTTTTTACATACATATCTATTTACAAACAACACTGAAAGTTAACAGAGAAGAAGAAGAAACAGAAGAAGATGAAAAGAAGAAGAAAATTATAAAGCTACATTTTAAATTGTATTAGGAACGCTGCTGCAGTTAAAATTGTAGTGAAGTTGCTACACTTTAAGGTTCTCATCTGGTCTTGGCTGTCTGAAAAGATCACATTTATTAGGATTGTAACAATATCGGTTTTGTCAAATTTTTAAACAGTTTAGCTTAGACACCTACAATAGGGCAGAGTTGGGCGCCTGCCCCCCTTAGTTCATGCAGCAAACCGAACATTTATATGCATTCCACTGGAGTCCTTTTTTCTAAAATTTGTTCTTCTTTAAAATTCATCCATTCCTTAAAACACTTTTTCGAAATTTCGACTTTTTTTCTCAAATTTCGTATTTTTAACAAAATTTGTTGTTTTCTTTAGAAATTTGGCATTTATTTTATCAAAGCATGACTTCTCATAGGTAGCTGAACTACCAACAGTTGAAACACTGCCATCTAGCGAAGCGGTTGCTCTCTAGGAAAAAGTTCCCAGAAGACAAGAATCCTTGTCTTCTGAGAACTTTTCCTAGAGAGCAACCGCTTCGCTAGGTGGCACTGTTTCAACTGTTGATAAACAGTAGACTTTGTCAAAATTGCGAATTTTTGAAATACAAATCTTGTCCCCTGAAACCAACAAAGATTCAAAAAATACAACAAAGGTTGCTCTAACGCATTTCGATAGCCAAGCTATCATCTTCAGAAGGGATACTGAATTTCTATTTAAAAGTTCGTCGTCTTTTTTTTAGGAATTTCGGCACCTCCCAAATTCAACTTGGCAGGTCTATTGATAAAAAAGTATATTTTTTTGAAAATTAAAATGTTTATGCAACGACAAAAATTACGAAAACATATTTCTAAATTTCAACTGTGTTTTAATCCAATGGAAGCTGCAACTTGTTTGTCAAAATTTCGACGCGTATCACAATATTAGATATTTTTGACATCACATTGAGGCATTGAGGCGCCTGTCTTGCTCTGACTCGAGCAGTCAAGAGTAAATTTTGATTTTTTTTCTTAAAATTTGTTTTTCTTCTAAATTTTAATAAAATTTGACTCTAGGAAATTTCGAATTCTCACCAAAATCAATCGCCTTTTCTCAAAATTTAATCTTTTTTCAAAAATTTTATTTTTGCTTTAATATTCATCTATTCCTTGAAACATGTTTTTAAATTTTCGACTTTTTTCTTTAATATCGTATTTTTAACAAAATTTGTTATTTTCTTTAGAAATTTGGTATTGATTCATAAAATACGACTTCTTTTATCAAACATGATTTTGTCAAAATTTCGAATTTTTGAAATACAAATCTTGTCCCCTGAAACCAACACAGATTCAAAAACATATCAAATGTTGCTCTAACGCATTTTGATAGCCAAGCTATCATCTTCAGAAGGATACTGATTTTCTATTTAAAAATTAAGTTCGTCGTTTTTTGTTTTTTGGAATTTCGACACTTCCCAAATTTGACTTGGTAGACCTTCTGATAAAAAAGTATATTTTTTGGAAATTAAAATTTTTATGCAACGACAAAAATTACGAAAACATCTTTCTAAATTGCAACTGCGTTTTAATCCAATGGAAGCTGCAACTTGTTTGTCAAAATTTCGACGCGTATCACAATATTGGATATTTTTGACCTCACATTGAGGCATTGAGGCCCCTGTTTTCCTTTGACTCGAGCAGTCAAGAGTAAATTTTGATTTTTTTTCTTAAAATTTGTTTTCCTTCTAAATGTTAATAAAATCTGTTTCTGGGAAATTTCAAATTTTCACCAAAATTAATCGCTTTTTCTCAAAATTTAATCTTTTTTCAAAAAACTTTTTTTTTCTTTAAAATTCATCCATTCCTTGAAACATGTTATCCAAATTTCGACTCTTTTCTCAAATATTGTATTTTTAACAAAATGTGTTATTTTCTTTAGAAATTTGGCATTTATTCATAAAATACAACTTTTTTATCAAACATGACTTTGTCAAAATTTCGAATTTTTGAAATACGAATCTTGTCCCCTGAAACCAAGAAAGATTAAAAAAAAACACAACAAACGTTGCTCTAACGCGTTTCAATAGCCAAACTGTCATCGTCAGAGAGATACTGAATTTCTATTTAAAAGTTCGTTGGTTTTTTATTTTGAAATTTCGGTACTTCCCAAATTCGACTTGGTAGACCTTCTGATAAAAAAGTATATTTTTTGGAAATTAAAATTTTTATGCAACGACAAAAATTACGAAAACATATTTCTAAATTTTAACTGTGTTTTAGTCCAATGGAAGCTGCAACTTGTTTGTCAAAATTTCGACGCGTATCACAATATTGGATATTTTTGACGTCACATTGAGGCCTGTTTTCCTCTGACTCGAGCAGTCGAGAGAAAAGTTCGATTTTTTTCTTAAAATTTGTTTTTCTTCTAAATTTTCATAAAATCTGACTGGGAAATTTCGAGTTTTCAAGATTGATCGCTTTTTCTCAAAATTTAGGTCTTTTTGCAAAATTTCGATCATTTTCTCGTAATTTCGTCTTTTTCTAGGAATTACGACGCTTTTTTTAAATTCCATATTTTTTCCCAAAAGTTGACTGTTTTTTGAAAATTTTTAATTCTTTTGTCCATTTTGTAGTTTTTTCGAAATGTTGGTATTTTCTAAATGTCGTTTTTTTCGACATTCCGATATTTTTTGAACTTTTTCTCAAAATTTAGATCTTTTTGCAAAATTTCGATCATTTTCTCGTGATTTCGTGTTTTTCTAGGTGTTTCGACGCTTTTTTTCTTAAATTTTTCAATTTTTTTCTCAAAAGTTGACTTTCTTTTGAAAATTTTGAATTTTTTTGTCCATTTTGTAGTTTTTTCGAAATGTTGGTTTTTTCTAAATGTCGGTTTTTTTCGAAATTCCGATATTTTTTGAACTTTTTCTCAAAATTTAGATCTTTTTGCAAAATTTCGATCATTGTCTCGTAATTTCGTCTTTTTCTAGGAATTTCGACGCTTTTTTTTAATTTCCAATTTTTTTCTTAAAAGTTGACTTTCTCTTGAAAATTTTGAATTTTTTTGTCCATTTTGTAGTTTTTTCGAAATGTCGTTTTTTTCGAAATGTCGATTTTTTTCGAAATTCTGATATTTTTTGAACTTTTTCTCAAAATTTAGATCTTTTTGCAAAATTTGGATCTTTTTGCAAAATTTCGACCATTGTCTCGTAACTTCGTCTTTTTCTAGGAATTTCGCCGCTTTTTTTTAATTTCCAATTTTTTTCTTAAAAGTTGACATTCTCTTAAAAATTTTAAATTTTTTGTCCATTTTTTAGCTTTTTCGAAATGTCGGTTTTTTTCGAAATGTCGGTTTTTTTTCGAAATTCTGATATTTTTTGAACATAAGTAAGATCTTCCTCAAAAATTCAGTGATTTAGAATCTGATTTCTTAGAAACTTTGACTGCTTTCCTAAAGTTTGCCTTTTTCACGAAGTTTTTTATCTCAATATCCGATATTTAGTATTACTAGAAATGTCGCCTATTTGCTGGTAAATTCGTCTTTTTTTCTTAAAAATTTGACTTTTCCAAAATCAAGTCCAAAGAAGGTTTCACCCCTTTACCACATCGGCAATTAAATAAATAATTACGCGATACGTATTTCGCCAGCAGAACTGGCATTTTCAAGCGTACTAATCTAAAAAGAATAGTAAAAGATGCATCGACGTCATCTACATTGAGATTCAAATTGATACTTTAATTGCCGATGTGGTAAAGAGGTGAAACCTTCTTTGGATTTAATCACAAGCCACAGTGTTTAGTTCAGTGCTTTAGTTTTCCAAAATGGCTTTTTTTTCTAAAATTCGTCTTTTCCTCAAAATTCGGCTTTTCCTCAAAATTTGTCTTTCAAATTTCGATTTCATTTTCAAAATCCTGCTTTTTGGACTTTTGTTTCAAAAATCGTTTTATTTATTTCAAAATTCTGCAATGTTTCTAAATTTTTGTCTTTTTCAGCAAATTACGATTTAAGCTTAAAATGTGATGAAAATGTAGAGAAAAATATTTTTAGTGATTGCGAGAAAAAGATTTCTTGTAAATTGAACTGAATTTTAAATTTTGAGAACAATGTTTTTGAAAATTGCAATTTTTCTTTCTCAAAATTCGACTTTTCCTGAAAGTTGCGTCTTTTCACAAAATGAAACCCTTTGTTTGACTTTTTTTGAATTTTAGACAGTTTTCAAGTTTTTGGGAAAGGTTGAGTGTTTTATTTTTAATATGATTTACTGAAAATTTTGAATTTTTCAAAATTTTATTTCTAGAAATTCGTCTTTCCAAATTTCTACCATACTTTATTCTCAAAATTCCAATTTTCCTTTTAAAGTTGAACTGTACCATATTTAAAATTTAACTGTATCATATTAAATTTAAAATATTCCAAATTTCTAAAAGAAAGTTCAATTTTCAAAGGAAAATTGTAATTTTGAGAATAAAGTAGAAATTCGTCTGTCCAAATTTCCACTTTATTCTTAAAATTCCAATTTTCCTTTAAAAATTGAACTGTACCATATTTAAAATTTAACTGTTTCATATTAAAATTGAAATATTCCAAAATTCTAAAAGAAATTCTTCATGGTAGACCCTTATTGACCGGAAATATTATGTTTTTTTCAATTTATTTAACATTTCTTCGGCCCAGTTTGGAAATATTTAAATTTTTATTGTTTGTTGACAATTTTCTAAACAGTTTTTGAAATGCGACTACGTGATATTTAAATTTATTAAAAACGTCACTTCATGACAGTTTACAAATTAAGAGGTTAGTTTATTTTACATATAAATTCAATTTTAAAAGGAAAATTGTAATTTTGAGAATAAAGTAGAAATTCGTGTTCCGAAATTTCTACTTTATTCTCAAAATTCCAATTTTCATTTTAAAGTTGAACTTTCTTTTAGAAATTTGAAATATTTTTTAGAAA
Source organism: Dastarcus helophoroides (assembly GCA_028583605.1). NCBI lineage: Eukaryota > Metazoa > Arthropoda > Insecta > Coleoptera > Bothrideridae > Dastarcus > Dastarcus helophoroides. Next base: position 44,189,421 of record CM053326.1, on the reverse strand, counting down.
GTTCGATCGTTTTCTCCAAATTGCAACCTATTTTTCAAAAATCGTGAAATTTTTTCGAAGTTCGTTTTGTTAATTATCTGTTTTTTGTGACTTTTTTTAAACCAGATTTTCGGTACCATCAACTTGTTCGAAATTCATCTTTTTCTCCAAATTTTGACTTTTATCTCAAAACTCAATGTAACGAAATCTAAATTATAGAATTTAGTACGTTAGAAAATTTTCTAGAAAGATCTGATAAGGGAAAGCGGACGCGATAATGAAGCAAACGGCAGATAAGAGATCCAGAAATTTCGGCAAACGATAAGCCTTATCTGCTGGATTTTTCTAGAACCCGGAAGCGAGAACTATATAAGGCGGTCGCCTTTCCCTTGAGTCAGTTAGTCAGTCAATGTAGTTAGTGAGTTAGTAGTTAGAAGTCAATAAGTGAGTTAATTAGTCAGTTGTAGTGTTCCGAGTTTAGTTTGGAAATAAAGTGTTTTACAATTCACGTGTTGTATGCAAGAAGAATGCAACCTAGACTACAAATTCATGCAGCCCTCCAGGCGTGTATAGTGAATCATAGGTAGCTGAACTACACAGTTGAAACACTGCCACCTAGCGAAGCGGTTGCTCTCTAGGAGAGTTCCCAGAAGACAAGGATTCTATAATGCACAGACCAATAGGTTTGAACATTTATTAGATTCGAAAGTTTGGAAACCAAATACTGGTTTCGATCTTCTGGGAACTCTCCTAGAGAGCAACCGCTTCGCTAGGTGGCAGTGTTTCAACTGTTGGTAGTTCAGCTACATATGATTCGCCACTATACACGCCGCCTGGAGGGCTGCATGAATTTGTAGTCTAGGTTGCATTCTACTTGCATATGACATTGTTGGCGATGGCCATAGTTTCTCTATGGACCAATAGGTGGTAGTACTAAGAGTCACTCGCTTGACGCCTGTGAATGTTTTAGTACTTACTTGTCGGAACATTTGTTAGCATTCGAGTTGGATATACCAAACTGACGAGATCTAACAAGATCGAAACCGGTATTTGGTTTCCAAACTTCGAATCTAATAAATGTTCAAACCAATTGGTCTGTGCATTAGAATCCTTGTCTTCTGGGAACTTTCCTAGAGGGCAAACGCTTCGCTAGGTGACAGTGTTTCAACTGTTGGTAGTTCAGCTACCTATGATTCACTATACACGCCTGGAGGGCTGCATGAATTTGTAGTCTAGGTTGCATTCTTCTTGCATACGACATTGTTGGTGATGGCCATAGTTTCTCTATGGACCAATAGGTGGTAGTACTAAGAGTCACTCGCTTGACGCCTGTGAATGTTTTAGTACTTACTTGTCGGAACATTTGTTAGCATTCGAGTTGGATATACCAAACTGACGAGATCTAACAAGATCGAAACCGGTATTTGGTTTCCAAACTTCGAATCTAATAAATGTTCAAACCTATTGGTCTGTGCATTATAGAATTCACGTGTTAATAATCATTGCGAACCGATGAGCCCGTAACAATATTTTCTGCTTCAGGACATTTTCTTTTAAAATTGATTTTTTTCAAGATTTCGACTGCTTACAAAATTCGTTTATTTTTCCAAAATTGGAATCAAAATTTTAACAGAAATGTAAAACATTCGACTTTGTCAAAATTCGTTTGTGTTCCTAAAATTGGAAGAAATGTTATAAAAATATAAAAATGTTGAGAATAAAATTTTTGGGAAATTTTGAGAAAAAAAATTTCTTGTCAATTTTAAGAATATAACAAAATTGAAATAAAGTAAAAATTCTGAGAGAAATATTTTTGAAGATTGCAATTTTTTTTACCTAAATTCGACTTTTGCTGGAAATTACTTTTTTCACAACAATTGACTTTGCAAATTTGGTCTTTTTGGACATTTGCTCTTTTTCGAAATTTCGACATTTCTTGAAGTTCCCCAAAAGGTGTTTTTTAAATTACGACGTTTTTTCGAAGTTATGACTTCAATTTGAAAATTCGATGTCCCCAGTTTATGTAGTTTTTGAAGATACATATTATTCAACCGGAAGGTTTTTTTGCCTATGAATTTTTTAGAATCCTTATTAATTTTTATTAGAAATTGGAAGCTTCTTCGGAGTTATGTTTAATTACATTAATTTACATTCGGTCAAATTCTTACTAAATTGGGCATATTTAGTGCAATAGTACGAAAAAAATTGTTTTTTTTCTTGTTGAATTCTCTAACCAATTTTATACATATATTAAGAAAATCTAACGCGAAAATACTGCAGCAAATTCTCTAAAATTTCGCAGAATTTCAACTTAATGAAATAAAACGTGATAGGGTGTATATCCGTAATAATTGTGGGCAACATAAAACCGAAGTAGGGTGCGGAATTACTTCGTTAATAGTTACAACCCTAAGAGCATTCGCTATTGTTCATAGTAATTGTTTCAATTATTAAAATGACGTGCCTAAATGATATATATCTCTATTATTAAATTTTATTGCATCTTGGAATAATTTATTATGCCACTTCTTGATCCCTCGTCACTGATAGCCCTGTCAATTTGTATTTCTTCCCTTCTAAATACTGTTTTGTAGACATGGGGAGCTATTTCGAGGAAAATTTAAACCGAGTACTTATGCAATATAATCTAGACTGCAAATCCATGCAGCCCCTCAGGCGTATTAGTGAATCATAGGTAGCTGAACTACCAACAGTTGAAACACTGCCACCTAGCAAAGCGATTGCTCTCTAGGAAAGTTCCCAGAAGACAAGGATTCTAATGCACAGACCAATAGGAGTACTTATAATAATTATTGTTCTAATAAGAAATTATTTACTAATTTCACACTAATTGTACTAATTGTACACTGTGTTCCACTTAAAAATAAATGGGGCGTTTAATCCAACAGTGACCTAATCAACACGTTTCTCATCTTCAGTTTATTTTACTCAGAACATTGATACGTACAAGTGTCATTAATGATGGGAGACTAACCCATGTTCAATACCTCTACTACTTGACAGATGGCTGCAATATTTCATATTTGCATTACGTATTACAAATGAAACTTTTCTTTATCAATTCTCTATGTATATGAATGGATTCGTTTGGGCTACTTTTGCACCAAACACCTCAAATATCCCATAGCTTTCTTATGAATTATCTTGAAAAAAATATTGTTTTACAAAAGTTGCTTCAATTTTTACTGGACATCCATATAAAATATCAAATATACAAGGTGTTCAGTTTGGCCTGAGCCCAATTTTAGTTTTCAATTAATAGGGCACCTGTATTCCTTCCATTTTTAAATTCCTCGTCATATTTTAGACTGACTTTTGGAACTGAAGGTATGGCATTTTCCCAGTTGTGAATAATTTCGAATTCTCATAGAAAAATGTTTCGATCTAGCCACGAGACAAACGATTTAATTCGCAGAGAGAGATAGACTGTAGCTGAACACACATAAAATACACGTTTCGTTAACACTATCCAAACGTGGAGAGATCATATATATCAAGTTGAAAGATACGGTAAACTTTAGCTCTCCTAAATTAAAATCAAATAAATGGTAGCTGTAAAAATCAGGGGTTGGAAGAAAAACTCGCTTTAATTAAATTGTAGATACAGTTCATTGCCTTGTATTTCACCAATTTGTTAAATTTGTCAAAGTAATCTAAATTCCCGGAGCGTACGCACAAAAATGCCCGCAATATCAGGCATGTCGTTGGCGGCGTCACTTTTGATTAAGTTACAGAACTTTTTCTTGCAATAAAGCAATATTTATTTTTCTCTCTGCAGCCACTAAGAAGCAATTTGGAATATGCAAAACTGGCATGTTTAAGTGATGCAATTTTCTTAGTCTGGAAGTTATTGCATTCGTAAATAAGAGATACGCTTAATGCAAACAAGCAAACAAGTTTAATAAGACGCTTGAAATACAACTGGAAACGTTGTGTTTCGTGGAAAGTTTACTGCCGCAAACCTTTTTCATAATACAAGCATATATTGATAATGAGCGCCGTCAAACATTTTGAAAAATAAATCTCTGGACCGGTTTTTTACATTGTCGACAAACCAGCAGCCTTTGGTCATTTATCAACTAAATACACCTCGCTTGAGAGTTGATTCAGGACAATAAATAAATACGATTTACGAAAAAAAAAGTTACTAGTTTCCAAGTCCTAATTGCTGCCTAAAATATTAGTTTATTTCTAAAGGATTTGTGTAATCCGTTCTCTTGAGGTAATTTTATCGTAAATTATAATTCTTTTCGTACATCCAAAAACATGTGCTTGCAAGTTTAATTAAAGAAGCCAACAAGCAACGTTACAGAAATTGCGGCATCAAAAACTTAGAAGTATAAAATAAAACCAAACCTTCAGCTATTACAGTCTAGGATAAAGTCGACGACTAACCGTCTAAATGTCTAGAGCAGAAATCTCGTCGGATTAACAATAACTTCCTTTATTTGTCTACAGCATTATCTCTAATCCTAGTACTTCAAAACACAACTTTTCATATAAATTTCCCGGCACACTTCGCCGTCTCAGCGAAACAGTTCGCTGTCTCATCGAAACAGTTGTCAAGACCGAGGACATAGTTATGTGGAGTCCGGTTGTTTATGACAATGGGATTAATTAGTGGAGAATCTCTGATGAAAATGAACGGACGATCGGGTAATTTGAGTGTCATTGTTGCCAACCTATTGTACTCTGAAATATTCAAATCAAGTCAGCTTTGTCACAGATGTCATTTCCTGTTCTAATTTATATCCAGCGTACTTAACCCTCCTTCTATTAGGATCGTTTGTTTGTAGCATTTTATTGGAATTATTTTACATAATTTTAAATCCCATTTTCAAAAATTAGATGAGATGTTTCATAAATCTAAATTTAAATATTAACTTCAAAAAATTCTGAAACGATTGTTGCTAAAGAAGAACGAAAATGCCTCTAAGCGATATAAGAATATGGAACAATAAGAAAACTGGTGATATTATTTGTTTATTATGTGTGAAATGGTTTTAAAAAAAATTACAGAGGTCTACGTGTGTTAAATGTCATAAATTCAATCACGAATTCTTAAAGATTTTATACTTGGCGTAAGATGAACGCCTTATACATATACTTATTAAGAATATACCGCGCACTACCTCGACTAATTTTGAAAATGTTTTATTTTCAAAATTTCGAATTCTATTGATGCAAATGTATAAGTAAATCGGTAATTTGGAAATCTGTCGTATTAATTATGTATACTCTTTTAGTACAAAGTGCATCCAAAGCAGTGGCGGCTGGTCTTAAAGAGCGCAAGAGCGCGCGCTCCTCCTAAAATAAGCGATCTATTCTTTTCCGTTTAATGTAAAAGACTTGGATTTATCACATTTTTAAACGCAAGTAATGATATACTAATTAACTAATAATACTTGTGAGTGACTTGGAGTAAAGTAGGCAAAAGTTTTATTTCATTATTTATTATAAGAACATTTAAAAAGCTGGTTTTGAAAAATGTACCTCTTGATAATTTTTGTCTTTATCAAAACTTTTCTTCTTCTGGATATGTCAACTTTTCCAAAATTGAAATTTTTATTTTTTTCAATATTTCAACTTTATTTCGAAGATTGAAATACAAATTTTGTCTTCTGAAACGAAGAAAGATTAAAAAACACAACAAAAGTTTCTCTAACGCGTTTCGATAGCCAATCTATCATCTTCAGAGACATGAGTATCACTCTCATCTTCAGAGACATGAGAATCACTCTCATCTTCAGAGAGATGAGTTGGTTGTTCTAACGCGTTTCGATAGCCAAACTATCATCTTCAGAGAGATGAGTATCACTCTAATTTTCAGAGAGGTGAGTATCACTCTAAAGAGGATAGCTTGGCTATCGAAAAGCGTTAGAGCAACCTTTGTTGTGTTTTTTAATCTTTTTTGGTTTCAGGGGACAAAAAAGATTAAAAAATACAACAAAAGTTGCTCTAAGGCGTTTCGATAGCCAATCTATTATCTTCAGAGAGATGAGTATCACTCTCAACTTCAGAGAGATGACTATCTTTCTGAAGATGATAGCTTGGCTATCGAAACGTGTTAGAGAAACCTTTGTTGTGTTTTTTAATCTTTCTTGGTTTCAGGGGACAAGAAAGATTAAAAAATACATGCGTTTCGATAGCCAATCTATCATATTCAGAGAGATGAGTATCACTCTCATCTTCAAAGAGATGAGTATCTCTCTGAAGATGATAGCTTCGCTATCGAAACGCGTGAGAGCAATCTTTGTTATGTTTTCTAGTCCTTCTTGGTTTCAGGGAACAAGATTTGTATTTCAGTCTTTGAAGATAACCAAGGACCAGTCCGTTCCACCAAAGTTTTGAATTCTTTGAAAACTTTAAACTTTTTCCAAATTCTCGACCCTGTTTTTGAAAAGTTTGCCTTTTTTTAAAATTCCTTCCTTGTTATTGAAAATTTTTCTCTTTTTTCGTTAAAACTTTGACTCTCCAAATCTCGACTGTTTTGCAAATCTGACTTTTTTTAAATTAGACTATTAATACATTTTAGTTATTTATCAAAATTTAAATTTTTCGAAATTTTTGGCTTTTGAAAACTTTGACATATACTTAAAGTGTTTGATTTTTTAATTCAACATTTTTCAAGATTTCAGCTTTTTCCCAAAATTCTTACCTTACCAAACATCCGACTTAAATTTTTATTGAAAGTTTGACTTTTTTAATATTTCCTTTTATATTTTGAAAATTACTAATTTTAAATTTTTGATATTTGTCAATTTTCATTATATTATGAAGTTTTGACTTATTTTGACAACTTTAATGCTTTCACAATTTCACCTCTTTTCAATATTTTGGTTCAACCCATCTGGGTTACTCGTTAAGTTAAAACTTTTTTCTTTTTACTTTCTGTAAATAATTAAAATACAAATCTTGTTCTCTGAAACCAGGAAGAATTAGAAAAAAAACACAACAAAGGTTGCTCTAACGTGTATCGATAGCCAAGCTGTCATTTTCAGAGAGATATTGTTTTTTTGTTGTGTTTTTTAATCATTTTTGGCTTCTGGGGACAAGATTTGTATTTCAATTTTTGAAAATAACCAAGGGCCAGTTCGTTCCACCAATATTTCTGTGAATTTAAATGTGGCGAAAATTTTTACCTTTTACCTTGCAATTTCGACCTTTATTTAACATTTTGTCTACTTCCCAAAATTTTGACTGTTTTTTTAAATTTCGGTTTTTCTTAGAGACTTTTGCTGTTTTGTAATGAATTGAACTTTTATTGAAAAAATTAGAATTCTCTGGAAAAATCCGAATTCTTTGAAAAATGTCCACTTTTTTGAAAAGTCGAAATTTCTAAAAAAAAAAATTTGGAATTTTTAGAAACCGAAATTTTAAGAAACGTCCAAATTTTGAATTGCTCGGGGGTTTTAAAAACCATCAAAACTTAAAAGAAACCTCCAAAATTTAAAAAATAGGAACGAAACAGGAAGCCGAAATTTATAAAAAAGTTAAAATTTTCAATAATGTCGGTATTAAAAAAATATATTTTTTGAATAACGAAGAATTTTAATAATAGAGATTTTTAATAAAAGTTAAAATTTTTAAAACGGCAATTTTGGGTGGAAATGTTTAAAAGAAAAATTCTAAAAGTTTATGAAATTGTTCAAATTTTCAATCAAGTCAAAAAAATGTTACGTAAATTTTGAAGTAAAAATTGCCAAAACAGTTAAAATTAAAAAAAAACTCAGTAATAAAAATTCAAATATTTCCAAACTGGGTCCCAGAAATGTTAAATAAAATTAATAAACATAATGTTTCTAACAAGAGTCTACCATGAAAAATAAAATGTCTGCAAATTTTGGAAATTTCCAAAAAAGTCAAATTTTTCTAAAAAGGTCGAAATATTCAAAAAGAGGCGAAGTTTTTAAAACATAAAATGTGTCAAAATTTACATAGACAAAATAGAATTATTTAAGAAATCGAAATTTCCAAAACAATACAAAATTTCAAAGAAACTTTAAATTAAAATTAGCCAAATTCAAATGAAGATATCATTTTTCAAAAAATTGCAATTTGCAAAAAGTGCATTTCAAGAAAGAGCTGAAAATTTCAAATAAGTAAAAAAGTCATATTTTTAACATTTTTTAGAAATTGTGACTATTTTTGAAAATTTCGAATGTTTTGAAAATTTTTAGATTCCAGAAATTCCTTTCCTAAAGATTTTGACTGGTTTAGCAAAATAAACGTAATTTTTTTGGACTTTATGGAAAAGATTTAGAAAAAAAGTAGCTTTCTCAAAACGTCTAAATTTCGAAAAAAAAAGTCTAAATATTTAATTGCAATTTGCAAAAAATATATTTAAAGAAAAAGCTGAAATTTTCAAATAAATTAAAAAATCATATTTTTTAACTTTGTTTTAGAAATTGTAACTATTTTTGAAAATTTAGATTTTTTTAAAAAAATTCTAAATTGCAGAAATTCTGTTTCTAAAAATTTTGACTGGTTTGGCAATTTTTATTTCAGAATTAACGTAAACATTTTTGGATTTTATTGAAAAGATTTAGAAAACAAGTAGCTTTCTCAAAACGTCTAAATTTCCAAAAAAAAAGTCTAAATATTTAATTGCGATTTGCAAAAAGTACATTTCAAGAAAAAACTGAAATTTTCAAATAAATATAAAAAAGTCATATTTTTAACTTTGTTTTAGAAATTGTGACTATTTTTGAAAGTTAAGATTTTTTTAAAAATTTCTAAATTTTAGAAATTCTGTTTCTAAAAATTTTGACTTGTTTGGCAATTTTTACTTCAAAATTAACGTAAAGATTTTTGGACTTTATCGAAAAGATTTAGAAAGAAGTAGCTTTCTCAAAATGTCTGAATTTCTAAAAAAAAAAATGTCGAGGTATTAAAAGAGGGATGACATTTTCAAATTAATCATGTTCATAATGTGGAAGTCTTTAAAAAAGTAAAATATAAAACATTTAAACTTTAAAGAGTCAAAATTGTAGAAAAGGGGTCGAAATTTCGAAAAAGCTCGAAATTCAAAAAAAAGGTAGGACGACAGAAAATTAAAGTGGAAATTTTGAAAAGGGCAAATATTCGAAAATATCGAAATTATGAAGAGTGGTAATTTTAAAAAGAAACTTGAATTTTATACTATTTTAAACGGGTTGAAATATTCAAAAAACTCAAACTTTTCAAAAATCAAAATTTTAAGCAAAAACCAACATTTTCGAATTTGCGAAAAATCGAAATTTAGGAAGAAGTGAAAATTTTAAAATCTCGGAATTTTGAAAAAAGTGAAAATTGGAAATGAAAATCAAATTTTAATAAAAGGTGGAATTTTGAGTAGAGGCGTAATTTTAAAGAAAGACATTTTTTAGTGGAGCTTGAAATCCAGAAAAGGTCGAAATTTTTAAAATGAGACATTAAAAAATGAGATGGAGTTGAAATTTTGGAAATAGGTTAGTAACTTTTTCCGAAAAAAAGTGAGACTATAAAAATTTTGATGAGAAAGTAATGAACACTTTATTTCTTAAAAAGATCGTAGAACGGATTTTGTTTAAAAAAATGATTTTATTTGTGTTTTTGTAAAGTTTAATTAGATATTTTTATTAAAATATTATTATTAAAATACATTTTATCTTCAAATGCAGTTTTCGTGAAAAAGTGATATAATTTTATTCCTATGAAAGCAAACAATTTTAATTAAGTAACCCAGGGCCGTAACGACGTGCAACCGTACAGAGTACTTCAAATGGGCTTATAAATGTCGATAATGTTTTTTTTGTATTCGATAAAAATAATTTAGAGCTGATAACCGAAAAATATTTTGGAGGTTATAAGATGTTAATTAAATTTAATTCGTAAAAATACTATTAAATATCACACCTTTTGTATTACTTTTGTTTCTCTTAAATTTAATACCTCTATGTCACTGGAGTCACCTAAACTCTTAACTACTAATATTTTTGCATCTGCGCACCCCCTGTCAAAAAGTTACCGGCCGCCACTGATCCAAAGTAACAGATACGTTCCACCCAAAAAGAGGTCGTTTTTAAAACAAGTTTTTCTAGTAAGGTCATCTATTGGTAATTGGTGATGTACCATGTCCTTTTTTTAAGTGTCAAAAATAGTTTACCCTTGGAAGGGGCTTATACGGGGATCACAGTGACATGCCCCAGCATTTCTGTCTCCAGACTGTTATACTTTTTCCCCCAAAATCGCAGTAAAACACTGTCTTTGATGGGTCATCACTATGATGAGATTTAGTTCATTTTGTTATATCTGGAAAAGAAGGATCAACACAAAGAACGTTTGCTGCTCCAATACATGGTTTTGATTATATTGTTCTTAAAATAGTTATCCTGAATATTTTGGTGCAACGGACTAGTCCTTGGTTATCAACTTTGCTAACAAATCTTCATTGGCCATAAATTTGAAAACAGTTCGATATCTTCAGGATAAATGAAATACAAATCTTGTCCCCTAAAACCAAGAAGGATTAAAAAACACAACAGAGGTTGCTCTAACGCGTTTCGATAGATCCTTGGTTAATTTCAAAAACTGAAAGACAAATCTCACCCCCTGAAACCAAGAAAGATTACAAAACACAACAAAGATTGGTCCAACGCGTTTCCATTTTCAGTATCTCTCTGAAGATGATAGCTTGGCCATGGAAACGCGTTGTTGTGTTTTTAAATCTTTCTTGGTTTCAGGGACAAGATTTGTATTTCAGTTTTTGAAAATTCTGGATTCTGGATTGGTTGTGGATTGCCCAAAGTATAGGCCAGCACTTAGGCCACCCTTTCCGGACCCATTGTGCTATCCCTGTGATTGAGGTGTCCTGGGTCATTCATTCAGCCACCCAACCTTGTTGAGAAACTGAAGAACGTCCCTCTCTCAAACTGGCCACACTAGGCCACAAGTCCCCCAGCGTGGATCCTCTGATTGATGCTAGTGCCGGGTAGTGACACATCACGTGCTCGACACTCTCATCTTCTTCTGAATATCCTCTGCAGCTCGGGTCGTTTATAATTCCCATTCTGTGGAGGTGTTTGTTTAATCGACAATGACCTGTCCATATCCCTACAAGTTTCCTGAGATTATTCCTTGAGAGTTGTAGGCATAGTTTTGTCCCTTTCCCTGCACGGCATTCTAATGAATGCGTGAGTTTGTCGGCATGTTGCTATTAATTGAAGATAACCAAGGACCTCCAATTATCCTGAAGATATCGAACTGTTTTGAAATTTATGCCCAATTGAGACTTTGTCAGCTCACAGCTGAGCAGGATTATTTGATTTTCTGAGAGTTTTAGATATAGCCATATTCAAAATAAGCACCCCAAAATTAGCTATAATACATCATTCAAACAATTGCCCAATGTATTATCTTGTAAAAAAGACGTAACGTTGGTTTTCTTTTTATTAAAAGTCCATTTAACTTCTTCATAGCATTTACGCCACATAGCTGCCCATTGATCCGTTATAGATATAATGCATCAAAATTAATGTTCTTTCAATCTTCCACGTTACCTCATAATATCTTGATAAATTGTAGGAAACTTTGCTAACTTCTTTTTCTTTCTGTTTTAGGTGAGTGTTTTTAGCTGCCAATCTCCGTAAGTAACTCAAATTCTCCATCCGAAAATGAAAATAAAACACGAAATAATCCTCTGAAATTCACTTTATGAAGCATCTTAACGTCGCAGTGTACGCCAAGAAATTTAAAGTTTTAGTTGCAAGAACTGGCAGACTGTTCCAGTCGACTATCTCTAGCGTTTAATGCATTTAGGCGTTCTGAAGAGCATCCGAACAAATTAGGTTTATCATCAAAAAGATTATAATTACGGACAGCAGGACGTCACAGTATCTTTAGCTGCAATGATTTGTTAGAATGTTTAACTACTTACATTTGAGAAACTTGTATGTTATCTTGAGGATAATAATAAGGTTAAAAGCATTCTTTATTGCAAGAAAGTCGCTATGAAATGATGTCTGGCTTCTGCCACATGCTTTATAGGCTTTGCTCTAGCTCTAACTCTAGACGAAACCAAAGTAAGATGGCGTACGAGTATCTACAACACCTTAGATAAAAATGATGTTTCTGTTTTTCTCAAGTTGGGCAAAGATAATTGTTATGTTCAAAAAATGTTTTCAAAAGTAAACCATTTTACTTATTTAAATAATGATTTATCTTACGAACTGGGCTCGGTATCGCAGGTGTTTTCTTTTTGGTGTTTTGCCAGGAATTTTGTGGAAGAATCCGTGCCTGCCTGAGCTCGATAAACTCAAAATTTTTCAAATAATTCAAAACCAGTCAATAAGGATGCAGAAATAAATAAATAAATAAATAATAACACGTTTATTTCCAACAGGTACACACCCTAATTACAGGAAACATTTAAACTATTAAAATACAAAAGTAAATGAAATTATACGGTACAGAACATTAATGTATATGTATCTAAAATTATATTCGGCTTTCCAGATATGTGCTGATTATAGTTTTTAATTGGTCATAATTAATATCACAATAATTCGAAATGCTATTGAATACATTACACATGTTATATATTGGTGATCTACGCATAATGTTAGTACGGAAATTTCGACAATAAAAACAGTTATTTCTACGAGAATTCTGCAGAGGAACCAAAAAACAAATCTTTTTAATCAAAGACATACAGTCAATATTATTATGCAGTAGGTTATATAAAAACGTTAATACAATACAATTTCTCCTATTGCATAAAGAATTCATGTTAAACACATCTAGCAAAATTCTAGTGTCAATACCTCTATCAGGATAAAAACCCTGGGACTTGAAAAACATAAATTTCAAAAATTTTCTTTGAGTCGACTCAATTAGCCCTATATTATTTTGGTAAATAGGATACCATATCAAAGTTGCATATTCTAACTTAGACCTAATATACGAAAAATACAGTACTTGCAAACTTCTAATATTTGAAAAACAATTCCAGTTTCGCCTAAAAAACCAAGCAACTTGTGAGCGGATTTAGTGCTATGATAGATATGGCTCGAAAAGCTAAGTTTGTCGTCGAATACAACTCCCAGATCTTTCAGTTCGGAGCATCTTTCCAGGGTGTAATTACTGATATTATAGTCGAATAATATATAATTCCGTTTGCGAGTAAAAGTTACTATTTTGCATTTGGATATATTTAATTTTAAGAAATTATTATTGCACCAGCTTAAAATTCTATTTAGTTGTTCTTGTAAGTAAAAGCAATCGCTAATATTAGTAATGTTATTGTAGATTTTTAGATCGTCTGCAAATAGCAAATGATCGCATTCAATGACAGAAGTTATGTCATTAATAAAAATTAAAAAGAGTAATGGGCCTAGATTTGATCCCTGTGGAATTCCGGAAGTTGTTATATATCTCTGAGATTTGTGGCTTCCATATTCGACAAATTGTTTTCTGGAAGACAGGTAGGATGTGAACAGTAATATTAAATCCTCAGTGAAACCAAAATCCTTTAACTTGGATAGTAGAAAATAATGATCTATTTGATCAAAAGCTTTCTGTATATCTGTGGAAACTACATCAACCTGTCCTCCTAGATCCAAATTGTTGCATATAAAGTCACTTATGGTTGCTAAATTTGTGACTGTTGATCTTTTTAACATAAAACCATGTTGATTTGGTGATATTACTGGACTGACATGGGTGTAAATGTTATTATATAAAATCATTTCAAATACCTTAGCAAAATTACATAAAATAGCTACAGCTCTATAATTTTTAATCATCGATGCATCTCCTGATTTTAGGATCGGACATATTCTAGTAGTTTTCCATATATCCGGAAATTTAGTTGTTTTTATAATAAGATTGTACAAAATACATAGTGGAGATGCAAACACGTTAGCACAGTCTTTAATCACTACGTTAGGAATGTTATCTCTGCCAGCGGTCATCTTATTTTTCAATTTTTTTATTGATTGCAAGATATCATCTTCTGTAATTCGTATTAAGTTGATTTTACAGGATGAAAATGAAAAATCTTTATTAATATTTTCTGGATTGGAATTTATGTAAACACTAGCAAAGTATTTTGCAAAACCATCCACTACTGCTTGTGGTGAGTCGATAGTTTCGTTATCAATAATCATACTTCTAGGAATTCGAGAGCGACTCCTTTTCAATTGCACAAATGACCAAAATTTAGTTGGATTACGTGTGATTTCATCTTCCGCTATTGAAATGTGATTTTGGTAAGCAGAATCCATTTGCCGCTTAACTTCTGCCCTTAGAGTTTTATACTGATTAAGGTAATGATCATTTTCAAATTTTTTAAAATTCTTATAAGCAACATCTTTACATCGTAGAGTGTTCTTAATTTTTGTAGTAAACCGGGGTGGAAAAGTTCGATTCTTTTTTCTGTATTTTGGCACACATTCATCCATAATTCCGTATAATATTGTATAAAAAGTTTCACATGCGTCATTAACATCTATGTAGGATTGCAATTGTGACCAGTCAGTGTGGTATATTCGATTGTATAATTGAGGAAAATTAGCTCGCCTGAAGTTATAAGCCCTACAGTCCGTATTGAAAGAAAAATTCTCTGTACGAGTTGTATTCAACTGAAAGTTCATAATTAATGATGGATGATGAAAATCTTCTGTAACAAATGGTAATTCGTCCCTACTAACCTCACAACTGAAATTTCCAATGATCAAATCTAACATTCTGCCGTTTGCTTTCAATACCGTATTATATTGCTTCATATCTAGGAATGCCATAAAATGTTTTATTAATCTAACCTTAGTATCACCTAGATCAGTAGTGTATCTATTTAAATTGAAATCACCACAAATTAAGTATTTTACAATTTTTTTAAAAATCGTTAAGTTTTCAAAAGCATCAAAAAATAGTTCATAAATTACCGTTGATGTAGAAGGCGGGATATAATAGCAAAAACAAATAAAACAGTACTATTAACAATTACCTCGCATCCAATGTTAACTTATACTTACGTACCACATCAGCAATACCACTTAAATTGAGTTTAGTAACATTAAAGTTGCTTTTAACCTGCAATCATCACCTCACCTCCTCTATGATGTCCAGTAGCTTCCAGATTACGATCAGTTTCTAAATACTAAATAAGAAGAAGGTAGTACTTCTTGGCTGCTAATGTCTTCAGAAAGTCCAGTCTCTGTTATAAACACACAGTCGTATTCAACTATTGCCGCAGCATTGAAAAAGTTTTGTACTTTCGTTCTAAGCCCGTTTACATTTTGATAGTAGCAGTGAAAGTTGATATCAGAATTGTAATTGGATGTACCTCTCAGTTTAAATTCTTGATAGTAGGAATGCCATTTGTATACACCGTTTTAATGTTTGTTTCACCTGCATGTTTTCTTTCTTCCAATTCCGATTTAACTCGTCGATATTGTTCAATTTGTTTGGGTGTTTTATCGTACGATACAAATATGCCAGTAAACTGTTCCTGTGACCTCAAATTCTTTGGCATATTTATAACCTGGCGAACCTGATCTTCGTTCTCCAAAATTACCTTAATGGCTCGAGTCTTATTCGGCATATATCTTCCTAAGCGAAGAGATTTTAATTCGTTAGGTCTATTAAGGTGAACATTGGAATGTTGAATAATTGCAGATATCATGGAGTTTTCTTTGTTGATTCGTTCCTCTCTGGACGAATGATAATTCTCAGATGCTCCAAAGATCATCAGATTATTACATTTGCGTTTTTGTCTTTCCTCTACTTCCTGAATTGCAGCATCCAAAATTCTTTCATCATTAGGATTTGATACAGTCGATTTTTTAACTTCATTGAGATCCAATTTTAATTCTTTTATTGTATCTTTTATAGCGTTTACATCTGTGAGATAATTTTGTGAAATATTACTTTCGAGTTTATCGAATCTTTCATTAAATTCATTTTGCATATTGCGCATTAATGCCATAATATCTCCTAATTGGCCCATAAACGAGTTACAAGAATTACATATGATCTTAATATTCTTTGATTTATTGCGAGTAACTCTTATGTCATCTGTAGAAAGACCCACACAAGCAAGATGAACCTCTGCGCGACATCCATCACAAGGAATTGTTGGCTGACCCTGTTTGGTCGTTGTCTTGCAATTCGGACACTGGTGCGGCATTCGTGTGTGATGGGATATCACTTCTGCGATAACTTTTTATATATAGAAGATAAGCACACAATGATTTCGTAAAATTAAATGATGAATATTGTTCTTATAGTACAATTATTACCATTACTTCCAATATCAAATTTTTCAGTGAACAGAATTAGAAACAGAATTGTTAGTTGTAAATGTTGGTATATGGAAAGTTTATTTTGATGCACTCATACCACATTAATTTCACTAATAACATAGGTACGCAAGAATTCAGCTCCTTGCACGTGGCGAACGATTCACTATTAAAAAAAACATGTTCGTTAAAATTTAAAACTTAAAAAGGTGTCATAACGAAGACTTCCACGGCCAGAGTCAGTACAGGATATACTTCTTCCGGGATTGGACCCTGTCAAAGAACTACTAAAAGTGTTCCACGTTTCGCCCACCATCGTAGGGGGCTTCTTCAGGAACTAAGAAAAGATACAATAAATGAAAAGAGGAATATGAGGGAATATGCAAAAATGAAAGAATGAAAAGGCCAATTTCAAAACATCAGAGCACGGTAACTCAGTATGTCCACCATACCAGAAGCGAAACTCTTCTGAATTGAAAATTTGGTACAAAGGATGAGAGAGTTTAGACAGAAGAGCATGGTAACTCAGTATATCCACCATACCAGAGGCGAAACTCGAAGAGTATATCCTGTATTAAAAAGGTGTCGATTATTAATGGCAAATTAAAGACCGAGGATACCATTAAAATTAGATAGATTTCGGAACACTAAATTATAATTCACTTAACTATAAGACTATCTGGCTAACCAAATCACTAACACTGACTCACTGAGGGAAAGACGACCGCGTATTTATACCCTTCCGGTTTTCTAGAACAGAATCCGTACGGATAAGATTATCGCTTGCTGGAGCGCTTATCTGCCATATGATTCATTCTCGCAGCCGCTTCCCATTATCAAATGTTTCTAAAAAATCTCTTATACCAGGGATGAGCAACCTTTTTTTACAGCTTTTTTATACCCTTCCGGTTTTCTAGAACAGAATCCGTACGGATAAGATTATCGCTTGCTGGAGCGCTTATCTGTCATATAATTCATTCTCGCGACCGCTTCCCATTATCAAATGTTTCTAAAAAATCCTTTATACCAGAGATGAGCTGTAAAAAAAGGGATTTTTTTAACGGCTTTTTTATACCCTTCCGGTTTTCTAGAACAGAATCCGTACGGATAAGATTATCGCTTGCTGGAGCGCTTATCTGTCGTATGATTCATTCTCGCGGCCGCTTCCCATTATCAAATGTTTCTAAAAAATCCCTTATACCAGGGATGAGCAACTTATTTTTACAGCGGGCCAATTACAAGGCTAAAAATTTTGCGCGGGCCGCATGTGAGAAAAATATGAATGCTGGGGCGTTTGCACCCCCTGGTTCATGCAGCAAACTGAAAATTTGTGTATATTCAATTGGAGGACTTTCCAATTCTTCAGAATTCATCCTTTCCTTGAAACATTTTTTCGAAATGTCTACCTTTTTCTCAAATTTTCTATATTTTTTTACAAAATTTGACTTTTTCTTTTAAACTTTTGCATTTATTGATAAAAGTTGCCTCCTTTTATCAAAGATGACTGTCAAAATTTTGAATTTAAAAGTTCCTCGTTTTTCTTTTGAAATTTCGTCATTTCTCGAAATCCAATTTTCCAATATTTCGAGAAAAAAAATATTTCGCCTTTTTTTGATTCTGAATACTAATTTCAGCTTAATTATTAAAATTTGCCTTTTTTTCAAAATCTGGTCGATCTTTTGACAAAAAGGTATATTTTTTAGAAATTTAAAATTTTTGTGAAAGGACAAACATTTCTTTGTAAATTTCAACCCTTTTTTAATCCAAATTTCTGGTAGTTTCAACTTGTTTGTCAAAATTTCGATGTGTTATCACATAATTTGACATTTTCTGACGCCTGTTGAGACAAGTTAGGGAGCTTGTCTTCCTCTGACTCTTCCAGAGAGTTCAGAGAAAATAAATATTCGATTTTTGTCTTAAAATTTATTTTTTTTTCTGATTTTCGAAGTTTCACTAAGATTAAATGCTTTTTCTCAAAATTTAGATCTCTTTTGCAAAATTTCTCTACAATATCGTCTTTTTGTCGGGGTTTTGACTATTTTTTTGACTTTATTTTTTAATTTGACTTTCCTTGGACAATTTTTATCCATTTCAAAGTTTTCTCGAATTTTTCTTTCCAAATTCCGATATTTTTCTGAACATTTACTAAAAATTTCGATCTTTTAGGTTCTGATTTTTTAAGAAATTCTGACTGGTTTCCTAAAATTTGCCTTTTTCGGGAAATCTTGATTTTTATTGCAATATCCGATATTTAATATTTAAATCAATTTTTTCTTTTTTTGGTAAATTCGTCTTTTTTTCAAAATTTCGAAGTTTTCTAAAACAGTCTTTTACCTAAAATTCGGCGGTTCCTCAAAATTTGTCTTTTTCGAAATTTCGGTTTTGATTTCAAAATCTTACTTTTTGGACTTTTTCAAGAATAGGTTTATTTATTTCAAAATTTTGTCATTTTCTTGAATATTTGTCTTTTTCAATAAACTACGACTTTTAGACCAAATGGTTTTACGGCCCTGAAAATGTTCACTTTTCTGTTGTTGCGAAAAATATTTTTGGGGATTTCAAAAAAAGCTTTCTTGCTAATTCAACATCTTTACTGAATTTTAAATTTTGAGAACATTGTTTTTGAATCTTGCGATTTTACTTTCTCAGAGTTGGACTTTTTTCTTGAAAATTGCGTCTTTACAAAATTAGATTTTTGAAAATTTGACTTTTTTTTAATTTTGCACATTTCTTGAGTTTTTGAGAAAGGTTAGGTTTTTATTTTCAATATGATTTATTGAAAATTTCAACTTTTTAAATTTTCCTCTTAAAGTTGGATCTTCATTTGGAAATATGGAATGTTTCCTAGAAAGTTCAATATTTTTTGTGATTTGTAACATAATTTTCAAAAATCCTGAATTTTTTTCGAAGTCTGTTTTTTCTGATTTTTTAAAAAGTCTTATTCCCGATAATTTCGACTTGTCCAAAATTCGTGTTATTCTCCAAATTTTGACTTTTAACTCAAAATTCAATTTTATCCGTTTCTGGACATTTCCATTTCAAGTGGAATTTTTACCAAAGATTTAGACTTTTTCACAAAATTCGTTTATTTTCTTTTAAATTGGATCAAAATTTTAATAGAAATCTAAACAATCTAAGAAGAATATTTTTAGGAAATCTTGAAAAAATAATTTCTTAAAAAATTTCAAAAAGATGACAAAATTGAAATAAAATAAAAATTCTGAAATCACAATTTTTAAAAGTTGCATTTTTTTACCTGAATTCGATTTGTTCTGGAAATTACAACTCTTTTTACAAAAATTTCTTTTTGGAAATTTCGTCTCTTTTTACATTTCCAATTTTTCGAAATTTCTACATTTTTTAAAGTTCTCCAAAAGGTTTTTGTTCCGATTGGGCTTTTTTCAAAATTTTGACTTTAGCTTGAAAATAAGATGTCCCTAATTCTATAGTGTTTAAGCAAAAATATACATTACTGAAGTTGAAGGTTTTCTTTTTAACCCATGAGTTTAGAATGATTGACGTCTTTCGACTGATCTTTTATCCGCGCTACTCTCGAAAACTACTAAATCGATTTTAATGAAGCTTTTACTAAAATGAAGAGTATTTTTAGGGGTACCGTGTAGTCTACTTTTATTTCAATAAAACTTAACCTATAAAAGAGTAAGCAATCCGCAATGTTAATGGCTGATACGATATTACATGCCATCACAATTCTAGCTCGTTCTAGAATAGGGAGCACGAACCTTTGAATTTATTCGATTAACCATAACCTAACCTAACCTGACCTGACCTAATCTAACCTAACCTAACCTGACCTAATCTGACCTAACCTGACCCGACCTGACCCGGCCTGACCCGTCCTAACCCGACCTAACCCGACCTAACCCGACCTAACCCGACCTGACCCGGCCCGACCCGACCCGACCTGACCCGGCCTGACCCGACCTGACCCGACCCAACCCGACCTAACCCGACCTAACCCGACCTAACCTAACCTAAATCGAAGGCCAGTTCAAAAGCCAAATTCGGTAGCAGCTTCTCAAAATTGACTAAAATAAAGACATTTAAAATCTATTTCAGATGATTAATAAGGTAAATTCTATTGATAAAGTTTCACTCATATTATCACATCGGCCCAAACAAGGGGTCCTTCCAGGGGTGTACGACTCTCAGCCTTTAATAAGAAGAGGCTCTTTCCCCAACGCTAACCGGCGATTGTGAAGGAAGTTATTTCATGCACTAGTAGTGGCACTTAGGGGGACCAGTGTACGTATGATGTACGTATGATGTACGTACGATGTACGTATGGTGTACGTATGGTGTACGTATAAGGTACGTATGATGTACGTATGATGTACGTATGATGTACGTATGATGTACGTATAATGTACGTATGGTGTACGTATGACGTACGTATGATGTACGTATGATATACGTACGTATGATGTACGTATGATACACATATGATGTACGTAGATGTACGCAAGATGTACGTACCTAAAGACCGGGGTGCGGGGTCAGGGGTCCGAAGTCTGGGGGACCAAAGGCCGGGGACCGGGGTACGGTGTCCGGCGTCTGGGGTCCAAGGTCCAAGGACCGGGGTCCGGAAACCAGAGTCCGGGGTATTTTGTCCGGGGACCAGAGTTCGGGCACCGTAGTTTGAGGTCCTGGGACCGTTGTCTTCGGACCGTAGTCTGGGGACCGTGGTCTTGGGACCGTGGTCTGAAGATCGTGATCCGGGGACCGAAGTTCAAGGACCGTGGTGCGGGGTGAGGAAACCGGGGTCCGGTGTCCGGAGACCGGGGTGCGGGGACTTGGGTGCGGTGACAGGGGTCCGGGGAACGTGATCAGGGGTACGAAAACCAAGATCCGAAGACCGGGGTCCGGGGACCAAAGACCGGAGTCCATGGTCCGGGTACCAGGGTCCTGGGTTTGGGGATTAGGGTCCAGGGTTAGAGGTCCGGGAACTGGGGTGCGGGGTCCGGAGTCCGATGTCCGGGAACCCAAGTCCAGGGACCGAAGACCGGGGACCGGGGTGCTGGGATGGGGGTGTGGGGTCCGGCGTTCGATGTCCGAGATCCGGGGACCGGGGCCGGAAACCAGGGTCCGGGGTCCGAAGACCGGGGTATATGGACCAGGATCCGGAGTCTGAGGTTCGGAGACCATGGTCCTAAGTCCGGGAACCGTGGTTCGGGGTCCGGGGACCGGGGTCCGGTATGGCGTACGTATGATGTACGTATGATGTACGTACGATGTACTTATGGTGTACGTACGTAAGGTGTACGTATGGCGTACCTATGGTGTACGTATGATGTACGAATGATGTACGAATGATGTACGTATGGTGTACGTATGGCGTACGTATGATGTACCTATGATGTACGTACGTATGATGTACGTATGGTGTACGTATGATGTACGTATGGTGTACGTATGATGTACGCATGGTGTACGTATGATGTACGTATGATGTACGTATGATGTACGTGCGATGAACGCATGATGTACGTATGACGTACGTATGATGTACGTATGACGTACGTATAATGTACGTATGATCTACGTATGATGTACGTATAATGTACGTATGATGTACGTATGACGTACGTATGATGTACGCATGATGTACGTACCTAAAGACCGGGGTGCGGGGTCAGGGGTCCGACGTCCGGGGGACCAAAGGCCGGGGACCGGGGTGCGGGGTCCGGCGTCCGGGGTCCAAGGACTCCGGAAACCAGGGTCCGAGATCAAAGACCGGGGTATTTTGTGCGGGACCTTGATCCAAACCCAAAAATTTCCTAACTTAACCTAACCTAACCGTAAGTTTATGGCACCCTCATAGACTTTTCGGGACGAAGAATAGGAATTTGAAAACCAAATTGTTACGACTATCCGTTCGCGAGATACAAGCCTCGAAAATTTCGAAATTTTCAAATTTTTAAAGTCGAATTTCAAAGGTTTTTATTGATGAAACGTCAATTTTTGACATAAAATTGAGATCTCTCCCTCTGTAAGTTTCGTCAAAACTGTTACCACCTTTTGATTTTTAAATGGAATATTCCGTATATAATATAGCATTCTTGGAATATTTACAATTTTCTGAATACAATCATATAAAATAACTGATTTTTGAAAAACCAAAATTCCTTTTGATCCATTTTATTTGCCAGTCTAGAAAGGCATGACACCCTAATTAAATTTAACCGACCACAGTGAAAACTTGGGAAGCGTCATTGATTTTTTTTTCATTTGTTCACCATGTATCGGAACCGGATATTTTGAACTCTTTTGGCTGTAACTTCGGTTCTACTGATTTCACAGCAAAAGAGAGAATATGGCTATACATATTTGCCACTAATTATACGTTTTTGGGTACCAGATTACCATTGTGGTGCTATTTAAAGAAATAAAGTTATGACGTAAAACAATTTTTGATAACTTTATTATGTGGTAATAGAATAAAATATATATTTTTTCACGTGATTTAATTTTTGTAACGTTATAGTGGTCCAATCGAATTAATTAGAATGAGTTACTTTTTAGATCTAAGGAAAAATTGGCGAAAAAATAATTTTCGATCTTTTAAAAATTACTTACCGTTTCTCCGTTGTATTCAGAAAATTGTGCAAATCCCAAAAATATAATTACATATAGGGTGTTCCATTGTCAAATCAAAAGTTGGTGTCAGTTTTAATGAAACTGTCACTAGTAGAAATGGCATTTTTGAGTCAAAAATTTAAATTTCATAAATAGATCCAGTGTAGCATGTCTGAAGATTTTATCTTAATAAAAAAGAAATAGGGAATGTATCACGATCCTGCTACACACGATATACGTTTGTAAACGCGATATAAATCGCATTTCTATATTTTTCAACGCCAACTTTAGAAAATAATAAAAAAACAAATGGTATCATTGTTTAGAAAAAGATACCCAATTTTTCACAATTGCGATTCCTTAAAAAGGGGGAAGTTATTTATATCAATGCTGGTTAATTACATTAATTAACATAACCAGATACATTTTCATCTCGTTTTAATAGTCAAGCATCTGTTTCTCCTCAGTAATAAAAATAATTTCACTCCGCATTTTCTATGAGGCATTTTATTATTGGATCTTACGCTGACAAATTCGCTAGGGCAGTTACTTTTAAAAATAAATATCCATATCATATGATTCTACTACTGTTTTGACGTGTTAAACTGGAAAATCCAACAAATATCTTCAGATATTTTTCAAGTCGTTTACAGAAAAAGTGTCCTTTAAAAAATTCATATTTAAAATTACATAGTGCGCTGTTATTCTCTTGAAAAGGCTTTTACAATGAAGCTCACACTACTGTGAATCCATTTAATTTAAAAAAATAGTTGGGAGTTAGTTCTCGACCCTTTAAGGGAGCCCTAAAATGTAGCAAACGTTAAAAAAGTAACAACATCTTTCGTGAATTCTGTCAAAAAATTGTTTGTTTAGATTTATAGTTTATTCTAGTTAAAAATTCCGCTCTGCCTACTGCAGCCACTAATTTAATTCAAAATTATTAGAATCCAAGAAAATTTAATAAATTTATATCCATTTAAAATCAACTTTATAAATAAATGCTTACGTTATTACCGTAAAGAATAAAATGAATAATAATAATTTTTTAGTTCATGATTGAAGGCAATTCGGTCAAGGCTAAACTTTTATTAATTTACTAATAAATTTCAATTGAAAGTGAATTTCATTTATTAGTATTTAAATACATTAAAATTGGGGACAAATTATTTTATTTGCAGGAATATTGTCAACAACATTATGAAGCAAACAATATATTTCAGGTATCACAATTTAGGGGAATGCATTTTAAGTCTACCTTTGGTTGCCTCTTTTTCAGTGGCGTGTTCTTCAGAGAAGCTGAGGAAGCACAACTTTCCTTGCAAAATGAAAATAGCCCTATTCATTTTACTTTAAAACCTCCTTTTTTCACACAACCGCTGCGACCACCTTTATTGATATTAGTAAAGCTTATGACCAAAATTTAACAATTCTGTGTGCAAAGTCAGTCAACTTATTTTTAACGTAATTAATCGCAATTTATTTGTGTACAAATTCTTAAGACGTTCGAGAGTATGAACCCTTCGAATGTCGACTTTTCCGAATTGTTTTTTTAAATATCGAATGTTTTGAAAATTTTACCTATTTTGAAAAATTTAATTTTAAATTCCAGTTTATTAATTTTATTTAACATTTAAATTTTAGTTTATTATTGAAAATTTCGACTCTTGAAAATTTAGACATTTTAACTTTTTCAAAGCATTTTGGCTTTTTCTTAAAATTGCAACTGTTTTTCTCGAAATTTCAACTTTTTTGAAAATTGTACCCTTTTCAAAAATTCGATTGATTTTTTTAATGAAATTGATCTTTTTTTTGAAGTAAAAAATTCTTTAGGCGCGCTAAGCGACCATCGCGCGTTACTAACCTACTCTACTATTTTTATCAATTTGATTAACTATTTCTTTAATACAGGATTTTTTATTTAGAAATTCACTTTGCTTTTGGTTTTTTTCTGTAATTTTTTACTTAAAAACTAGTTGATGTCACTCGATCCCACTTATTACTTTTTTTTATCGATGTTTGAAGTAAAAACTTCTTTAAGGGTGTTGGGCGGTTTTAAATAGGGGGAAAACTTATGATTTTGCGTTACCATCACGCTAATTTCAACTAGCGACATGCTACACTGTTAATGTTGTATCTCTCTGAAGATGATAACTTGGCTATCGAAACGCGTTAGAGCAATCTCTGTTGTGTCTTTTAATCCTTCTTGGTTTCAGAGGACAAGATTTGTATTTCAGTTTTTTTAGTACTATGTAGCTATGAGTAACACGTGTAATGAAATTAAAAATGTGTGAATGACAGCGGGATTTGAACCCGCAACTTATCAGATCTTTGAAACTGTCGTCTGAACCACTGAGCCACACGACCGTTCACAAGAATACAAATTATAACCACATTTAAGGAGTTTTCACTTCTGACAGCAATTCGGAGACTGCCTAATTTTTTTTTTAAATCCGGCTTCTTCTGAAAGCTTCGACATAATAATAATCCAGTTTTTTTTTATTTTCTCCTTTTTCTCAAAATTCCAATTAATTGTATTGAAAATTTCGATCTTTTTGGAAACAAACTTTTAGAGAAAGTTATACTTTTCAAAATTGTGATTTTATGAAAATTTATCAACTTTTTGTTGAAGAATGTCGGCTTTGGCGTAATTTAATTATTTCGATTATTTCTCAAAATTTTCAGTTTTATGTTGCCATGTCGACTTTTTCTTGTAAATTTGAATTTTTTTGTAAATTTCAATTTTTTTGAAAATTCCGACTTCAATTTCAACCTTTTTTGAAGAACCCGGCTTCTTTCAAAATGTTGACTATTTCTCAAAAATTACAAAAATAGTTTTTTTTTGAAAATTTCGAATATTCTGAAAATTTTGACGTTTTTTTAAAAAATTCGGACTTTTGCAAATTCAGACAAATCGACACTTTATTTCAAATTTTACGCCTTTTCTTAAAATTCTCTCTGAATATTTGTACTTGTTTCAAAATATTGACTTTTTTTAATTTTCAACTTTTTGTAAATTAAAACTTTCCTTCAAAAAATTACTCTATTCAAATTTTCAACAACTGTTGAACTGTTTATTTGAAAAAAATTTCAAAATAGCAAATTTTTCTCAAATATGTACAAAAATACCTTTTTTGAAATCTTTTTACTAAAAATCTTGATTAAGACCGAAAAATTGAAACTATCCAAAAGGATTTTTTTTTGTA
The DNA here is from genome assembly GCA_028583605.1 of Dastarcus helophoroides. Taxonomy (NCBI): domain Eukaryota; kingdom Metazoa; phylum Arthropoda; class Insecta; order Coleoptera; family Bothrideridae; genus Dastarcus; species Dastarcus helophoroides. Next base: position 44,163,362 of record CM053326.1, on the reverse strand, counting down.
ATTCTGCTTGAAAATTGCAATTATTAAAAAAAATCCTGACTTTTTTAATAGAAAAACTTGTGTTTCAAAATTTGTACTTATGTTGAAAATTTGAATTTTTGGAATATTAATTTTTTTCTAAAATCTAGTTCTCGATTTATTTTTGGAAATACTGAATTAAATTTTTTAATTTTTTTTTAAAATTGGGGTTTCTATCGAAAAAGTGGATTTTCACGATTTCAATTCATTCTAAAAATTTCCAGATTTGTTGAAGATTTGATTTTTTTTAAAGTCGAAATTTTTAATTGTATTGAAAATATCGACTTTTTTGAAAATTTGGCTTTTTCCACAATTTACATCTTTTTTTCAAAATTTCGACTATTTTTTAAAAATGTCAATTTGTTCGATATTTCGACAGTTTCTGAAACGACTTTTTTAGAATATTGCCTTAAAAATTTGACTTTATTTGAAAATTTGGACTTTTTGAAGAGTCGAATTTTTTGAAATCTCAATTTTGTCTCAAAATTTTCACTTTAATATTTTTTTTTGAAAAATTCTACTTTTTTAAAAAATGGACACGTAAAAAATTGACATTTTTAAAAATTTTGACTTCAGAATTGTGACTCTAAGTTTCGACGTTTTTTCAAAAATTCAACTTTTTCTAGCAATTTTGAAATCTTAAAAATTTTTTGAAATCTCAATTTTGTCTCAAAATTTCCACTTTTATAATTTTTTGAAAATCTCTACTTTTTTAAAAAATGAACACTTTTAAAAATTGACACTTTTTTAACAATTTTGACTTTTCAGAATTGAGACTGACTTCTGACAATTTTGATGTTTTTTAAAAAATTCGACTTTTTTACAGATTTAGATAACCAAATCGACACTTTGTTTTTAAATTTAGGCCTTTTCTTGAAATTCTGACTAATATTGACTTGTTTTTAGTTTTTGACTTTTTGTAAATTAAAACTTTCTTTGAAAAATTACTCTATTCAAATTTTTAAAAGTTGTTGAAAATTTGGACTATTTATTTGAAAACTTTTTCAAAATATCAAATTTTTCTCAAATATGTACAAAAGTACCCTTTTTGAAAACTGTTTATTGAAAATCTTGACTAAGACCGAAAAATTGAAACTATCCAAAGTTTCGGGTTCTTTTTGAAATTTTGACTGAACATTTTGCGAAAGTTTCAATGATTTAAAAAAATCTTGACTTTTTTAATAGAAAAGCTTGTGTTCAAAAACCTATGTTGAAAATTTGAATTTTTTGGAATATTTAATTTTTTATGAAATCTAATTCTCGAATTTTGAATTATTTTTGAAAATATTGAATTAAATTTGTTAATTTTTTGAAAATTGGGCTTTTTGTCGAAAAATTGGATTTTCGCGATTTCATTTTTTTTAAGATTTCAGATTTTGCTCCAAATTTTAATTTCTTTGTGATTTTTAATATTTTTTTTGAAAATTTCCAATTTTGTTGAAGATTTGATTTTTTTTTAAATCGAAATTTCCAATTAGGTTTTTTTTTGGTGGAACGGACTGGTCCTTGGCTATCTTCAAAAATTAATATACAACTCTTGTCCCCTGAAATCAAGAAAGATTAAAAAACACGAAAAACACAACAGAGCAACCTCTGTTGTGTTTTTTAATCTTTCTTGGTTTCAGGGGACAAAATTTGTATTTCAGTTTTTAATTATATTGAAAATATCGACTCTTTTGAAAATTTGGATTTCTCCACAATTTAGATCTTTTTCCCAAATTTTTGACTATTTTTTAAAAATATCAATTTGTTCCATATTTCGACAGTTTGTGAAACGATTTTTTTAAAATATTGTTTTAAAAATTTGAACTTCATTTGAAAATTTGGACTTTTTTAAAAAGTCGAATTTTTCGAAATCTCAATTTTGTCTCAATATTTCCACTTTCATAAATTTTTTGAAAATTGTTGCTGTTTTAAAAAATTGACACTTTTTAAAAATTTTGACTTTTCAGAATGGTGACTTAAAAGTTTGGACGTTTTTTCGAAATTTCAACTTTTTCTAGCAATTTTGAATTCTTTTAAAAAATTTGAATTTTTAAATTGCGACCTATTTTAAATTTTGAATTTTTTGAAAATTTAGACTTCTTTCGGAATTTCGACTTTCTTTAGAAATTCCGACCTTTTGATAATTTTGGACTTTTCTGAAAATTTGGATTTTCTCAAAAAACAATTTTACAGTTTTCTAAAATTTCGATTTTCTTTAAATGTTAAAGTTTCAAAAGAATTTCAGGAAAAAAGTATATTTTTGCTTAAATTCCATTTTGTGACTAAAATAATTTTTAAATTTTTGGTCACCACTTTTTTTTTGGTGGAACGGACTGGATCCTTGTTTATCTTTAAAAATTGAAATACAAATCTTGTCCCCTGACACCAAGAAAGATTAAAAAACACAACAGAGGTTGCTCTGACGCGTTTCGATAGCCAAGCTATCATCTTCAGAGAGATATCCAAGATGAGAGGTCAGAGAGATACTCAGTATCACTCTGAAGATGATAGCTTGGCTATCAAAACGCATTAGATCAATCTCAGAGAGATACTCAAGATGAGAGATCAGAGAGATACTCAGTATCTCTCTGAAGATGATAGCTTGGCAATCGAAACGCGTTAGATCAACCTCTGCTTGTATTTTTTAATCTTTATTGGTTTCAGCGGACAAGATTTGTATTTCAACCACTTATTTAATTGAGCATCGATTTTTTTGCTTAGAATAACGATTTTTTTGTAATTTATTCACTGCATTTTGTTCCCTCTTCAATTATTGGTTGATTGGCAAAAAACAAGTTACCAAAATTAAATTTAATATTTTATTGTGGGCGGGAATGAGAAATTTGTAATGTGATATGGGAGCTTTACTAGCCTACGAAGTTGGCCAAATTGAAACGGACTGTAATCCGCAATCTGACGCCTACCGGAAGTGGCATGTGGATTAATTGGAAACCCCTGAAGCAACCATATGCGCATCGCATAGTTTCAGTGTAATTCATGCACTCGAAAATGTGAATCGTTGCCGCATTCAAAATGAAATATAAAATGAGTAAATGAATGTGATGAAATAGAACAATCTTTCAAATTTAAGTTAATATATCGTGTGAGGGATCCTAAAATATTTTTTGTATAATTTTCGATCCATTCATCCTAAAGATACAGCTCAAAACAGGTCAGAAACGTCCGCCCTACCCCCTGTTTTGCTGGGTTTCTAATTTTATTTGTTTTGTGGTTATGTTCAGAATTGAAATACAGATCTGGTCTCCTGAAACTAAGAAAGATTGAAAAACACAACAAAGATTGCTCTAACGCGTTTTGACAGCCAAGTATCTCTCGGAAGATGATATTTTGGCAGTCGAAACGCGTTAGAGCAACCTTTGTTGTATTTTTTAATCTTTCTTGGTTTCAGGAGACCAGATCTGTATTTCAATTTTTGAACATAACCAAGAACCTGTCCGTTCCACCAAAAAATAAAAAAAATTTTTTACAAGATATACAAGATATTTTAATAAGGTTAGTAGATATTGGGTCATACAATATCGAAAAGCTGTAGGTTTTTTCTGGATTGTAATTGTTGCTAAGAAAAAAAAATTATGAAACAATAGGTGTTTGCATTCCAACGCTTTTTGACCCATATGGTAATTGCAATACAATTCTTGTCCCCTGAAACCAAGGAAGATTAAAAAACACAACAAAGGTTACTCTAACGCGTTTCGATAGCCAAGCTATCATTTTCAGGGAGATATCCATCTTTCTCTTTTTTTGGTTTCAGGGGATAAGATTTGTATTTCAATTTTTTAATTGTCCATTTCCTAAAATTGGACTTTGTGCCCCAAATCTTAGTTTCTCTATGCCTTCTAATTTCCATCTTTTCTTCTTTCTTTTCAAAATTGGACAATTTGTGAAGTTCGACGTTCCTAAGAATTTCGATATATTTCTAAAAAAATTCACCTCTTTGAAATTATCTTCAGAGAGATCCACTATCTCTTTGAAAATTCAAACAGCTAGTAATAATGGTAATAATAAAATAATAATAATAGAATAATAATAATAAAATAATAATAATAATTAATGATACCGGTCTCGGCAATTTAAAAGTTCTTTAGTTCTTCGATTAGAGTTTACTGCTCATTCAATAATACAATTTTCCCGTATCGTTATTCAAGGGGTGTCAGGCGGGAAGCATATCAGGCTTTTGGGTGCTTAATTTAATTTACGAGGTATCAGATAGGGTTGGTATATTTTAGTACCCATGGATGAATAAATTGACACCCTAATCGATTTTCTTGACCCTATAGTCTTTGGTGGTGCTTTATCTCGACATGTGCGTGACTGCATCATATACAAGGAAGTAAATAACTTAATCATTTTGATCTAGTTTGCTTCTTAATTTGCACTCGAACAGTATCATGTCAATTGATTTAGTTTGCTACGCTTTAGTGTACTCATTACCATTTTTAGGGGTGAATTTTTTATAGCGCATGTTTCGGTTTTTAACAGAGGACAGTTTTTAACAATTTTGAGACACTAACTATTAACGAACTGATTAAGATGATTTACTTATTAAATGGTATAACTGGAAATATCGTTTCAGGCGAGAAAGCTGTTAGCATGCAATATTAAACGTTCCCAGTTCCTATTTATCATTCTGGACACATGGATTTAATTTTAATCAGATTATCATTCTTTATATTCCCTTTAGGGTTTTCGCTTTCATCACGCCACAAATTTACATTTTTTTAATGGGGGAAGTGTGAATAAATTATAAGCCGCACTTTGTAGTAAAAGGTTATTAAGATATAGTTCGCGTCACACGAAAATATTAAATATTGAATTCGCAATGCTTTTAAGCTTAGTTAATATTCTAAAACTTCGTTCTCGGTTCTTTAATTCCATAATTTATCACAGGTGCAGCAAATAAATGTTAGATTAAAAATTCACCACCCTTCAATTTTTGGAATTCATAAAATGCCCATAACATAACTCTCTGAAGATGATAGCTTGGCAGTCGAACGCGTTGTTGTGTTTTTTAATCTTTCTTGGCTTCAGGGGACAAGTTTTGTATTTCAACATAACATCAATTACTTGTACTTAATATAATGAACGATTTCCAAGATTTTTTCCTCTTTTTCCTAATGTTGTTGAAAGGATATTCTATTGTTTACATTAGAGCATATTAAAGTGTATTTTATTATCAATAAATATTAGATCGTTTCCACACAATACACCAACCACAAATATAAAAAGGTAGTTCAGTTTGAGAGAATTTATTTTCAAATATTTCCAATATTCTGACTTGTTCACTAGTGTGGGTTGCTGCAACACTACATATTTCGTAGTTTTAAATTTTCACTTCTGTCAACAGTCTCCTCTTATTCCTTTCAACGTTAAACTCAATAGAGTGAATTACACGAACATTTTACTACCCTTATTTATATCATTCAGTTTCCGTTAAGAATTAATATCTGCTGATAAAAATTCCATCAGCTCTACCCCCCCCCCCTCCCCCTCTTTAGAAACTCTACACAGCATGCTGTGCAAACGTGTTTTAATTAGTGGTGCTAATGGGTCTAGCATTAAAACACGTAGTCGGACAGCGGCTCAGCCTCCTAATGGTTTATTCCTCCCTCTATCTAGCAGGGTTTTCAGGACTCCCGCCCAGCTGCAGAAACAGCTTCGCCGCTTTCAGGCATACTTTGCATTCATGTATATTTATTCGAATTTGCATGAGCACATATATCCCGCTTACAGTCGGTATACCAAAGAATTTTACGCAGCCTTTGTTGACTTAGGAACATAGAAGTTAGTCAGTCGACTGTGCTAAATTTCATTATCCTTTACCTCAAGAGTTGCACGTTTTGAATCATTCTTGGCGATAAGTATTTTATTTTAAACATGAACTACCACAAATTGCGGTGTTTGATAAAAATTTCTTCCTCATCTGAATGTTCTAATTTAATATTTCCTTTTCTTTTTTGACTATAGACTAATATTTTTATACAGCCCACAGTAATACATATACGAACAGTTTGTTGATTGAATAACATTTTTCGGTTTAAATCGATTCCAAAAATAGGCCAAAATCCCAAGAACCTGATCCATATGTTAATGAAAGTTGTATCAAAATCGGTTTAACTGTTTTCAAATTAATTTTAAAGAGATAGCCAGGCAAGCAAAAATTAAAAAAAAAAATGATTTATTGGTACATATAATATCAAATCAACATTTGTTTTTAACCACATTATTCATTCATGGCTAAATAACTAAACTAAACGATTGCCATTCCTTAACAAAAAAAAAAAACGTAACTAAAAATTTAGACGTCTTTAAGATATAACTAACGAAGAAAATGCCAATCATGGAATGGAATTAACTAAACTTAAATTATAAAGTTACGTAATAAGCGGAGAAAGCTAATTTAACTCTCAATCTTCGAAATCTGCGTACGATTATACTGAACAAAGTCGACCGTTTAATAATCATTATCCTTCCATCTGTCCATAGCAACAGGAAGATTAGCCACCGTTTCTCCATTAGATAACCACCGGATCCCTTCCGATTGAATATCTGCATCAAGCATCATCAATTAGAGAATGCAATACTCGTTATCACTGGTCCTGCAGCTCTGGCTATCCCTGCAGGGGTCGTCTATCCTATCTGTCATAAGCACGCGCCCGCTCCTGCTGCCGCTGAACTCTCGTGTCTCGCTCACTCGGTTCGTAATCGGCTGACCCCGGCGTGACATTGTGTTAGAAACTAGTCGAATCGGAATCAGATTATTCCTGCTGAGACTCTAAAATCCATCCTGCTGAAAATCTAAAATCCAATACATGCCATGGCATGTCAATGCTAAGTAATTTTTGATGAGTTCAAAGCATGAGATTTAAAGCCTTAGTTTAAAAAAAAAACATAAAAAAGTCTAATAGTTTATACTGGGTGTATAATATTAGATATGCATTCTGCATTTAATTGAGTCGAAGATACCATCGACCATCGAATTTACCTTAATAGATAAACATGTCAAGTGAAATATCAAAAATAAAATATCCACTTCTTCATACAGTTAACAATTGAAATTATCTATGGAGGTAATTTTGACCATCTCTTCTTTATGTAGGATTACTACAAAACTAGATTGAAATAGAGAACTTGTCCCCTGAAACGAAGAAAGATTAAAAAACACAGAAAAGGTTGCTCTAACGCGTTTCGACAACCAAGCTGTCATCTTCAGAGAGATACTGTATCTCTCTGAAGGTGACAGCTTGGCTGTCGTAACGCGTTAGAGCAACCTTTGTTGCGTTTTTTAATCAGTATCTCTCTGAAGATGACAATTTTGCTGTCGAAACGCGTTAGAGCAACCTTTGTTGTGTTTTTTAATCAGTATCTCTCTGAAGATGACAATTTGGCTGTCGAAACGCGTTAGAGCAACCTTTGTTGTGTTTTTTAATCAGTATTTCTCTGAAGATGACACCTCGGCTGTCGAAACGCGTTAGAGCAACCTTTGTTGTGTTTTTTAATCAGTATCTCTCTGAAGATGACAATTTGGCTGTCGAAACGCGTTGGAGCAACCTTTGTTGTGTTTTTTAATCAGTATCTCTCTGAAGATGACGCCTTGGCTGTCGAAATGCGTTAGAGCAACCCTTATTGTGCTTTTTAATCAGTATCTCTCTGAAGATGATAATTTGGCTGTCGAAACGCGTTAGAGCAACCTTTATTGTGTTTTTTAATCAGTATTTCTCTGAAGATGACACCTCGGCTGTCGAAACGCGTTAGAGCATCCTTTGTTGGGTTTTTTAATCAGTATCTCTCTGAAGATGACACCTTGGCTGTCGAAATGCGTTAGAGCAACCCTTGTTGTGTTTTTTAATCAGTATCTCTCTGAAGATGATAATTTGGCTGTCGAAACGCGTTAGAGCAACCTTTGATGTGTTTTTTAATCAGTATCTCTCTGAAGATGACAGTTTGGCTGTCGAAACGCGTTAGAGCAACCTTTGTTGGGTTTTTTAATCAGTATCTCTCTGAAGATGACAATTTGGCTGTCGAAACGCCTTAGAGCAACCTTTGTTGTGTTTTTTAATCAGTATCTCTCTGAAGATGACACCTTGGCTGTCGAAATGCGTTAGAGCAACCCTTGTTGTGTTTTTAATCTTTCTTGGTTTCAGGAGGCAAGTTCTATATTTCAATTTTTGAAGATAACCAAGAACCAGTCCGTTCCACCAAAAAAAAAACTAGATCTCATTCAGTATTTCACAGCCATCACTTTATTTAATTTGTTTAATTAAGTCGATTTTTTAAATATAACTTTTTTAGAAATGTCTGCCTTTTTAAATTTAGTATTTTTCAAAGTTTCGACGTTTAACATTTCAACTTTTAAAATTGCGTCTCTTATCAAACTTTCGACTTTTTCAAAAATTTCAACTTTTTTCAAAATTTTGCCCACTTCACTTTACTGAAAATTTCGATTTTATTAACTGATATTCAACGTATCAAACAGTTCACCATTTTTGAAAAATTTGACTTATTAAACATTTCAATTTCTTTAATTTAAAATTTTTGAAATTTCAGTTTCCCTGGAAAAATCAAAATGTCAAGTTTTTTTAATAAATTTTTCTATAATTCCGATTTTATTTGCAAATTTTGAATATTTTATCCAAACTTTGACTTTTAAAATCTTTCATATAATTTTTTTTTTTTCATACAATTTTTAACTACCCAAAATATCGACTCTTTTCAAAATTTTACTTTTTTAAATATTTCTTGGTTTCCCTTTCAAAAATTATAGATTTTTTGGAAAGCTTGTCACCGAAGATTTTTTTAAATGTCCATTTTGTTAAAAAATTGAATTTTTTTAAAATTTCGACTTTTTATCAAAAATTGAGGTTTCAAGATTTTCGACTTTCTAAATTGCGACTTTCTAAATTTCGACTTTTTTTAAATCTTTCCCTTTAAAAAAAGATGTTTTTTTTTATGTTGGCTTTTAAAAATGTGGATATTAATTTCGAAAATTTTAACACGCTTTAAAAACCTTGACTTTTTAAATATTTTGACTTTTTTTCCAAATTTCCACTTTATTTTTCAAAATTTAAACTTTTTTAAAAGTTTTTTTTGAAAATTTCCTCATTTTATCAAAATTCTGGAGTTTTTTGAAAAGGTGGACTTTTAACAATATCTTTTCAAAATGTTAACACAATTCTTCAAAAGTTTGATTTTTCAAATCCTAATTTTTTAAGAAAATTTTGACATTTTTCGAAATTACGTCATTTTTCAAAATCTTGACTTTTAGAAATTTTCACTTGCTTTAAAATTTCGCGTTTATCTGAAAATTACGATTTCTTTTTATCGACTCTTGAAATTTTGGATTTTTTTCGCAAAGTTTTCGTTGCATCTTAAAGTTTTTGATTTATTTCCAAAATTTGAACTTTTTTCGAAATGTCGATCTTTTTGAACATTTTGGCCGTTTTGAAAATCATACCTCTTTTTGAAAACCTCGACAATTTTTTTAAATTGATTTTCTTTCTAAGATTTGTGACTTTTTAACTTTTTTCTCAAAGATTTAATCAACAAAAATTTTTTATAATTTTTACCTTTTTTCGGAATTTAGGCTTTCCGAAAATTTGGATGTTTAGGAAATTTCATTGAAAATTTTCGTTGCATCTTAAAGTTTTTGATTTATTTCCAAAATTTGAACTTTTTTCAAAATGTCGATCTTTTTGAACATTTTGGCCGTTTTGAAAATCATACCTCTTTTTGAAAACCTCGACAATTTTTTTAAATTGATTTTCTTTCTAAGATTTGTGACTTTTTAACTTTTTTCTCAAAGATTTAATCAACAAAAATTTTAATTAATAATTTTTACCTTTTTTCGGAATTTAGGCTTTCCGAAAATTTGGATGTTTAGGAAATTTCATTGAAAATTTTCGTTGCATCTTAAAGTTTTTGATTTATTTCCAAAATTTGAACTTTTTTCAAAATGTCGACCTTTTTCAACATTTTGGCCTTTTTGAAAATCAAACCTCTTTTTGAAAACGGCGACAGTTGTTTTAAATTGATTTTCTTTTTAAGATTCGTGACTTTTTAACCTTTTTCTTAAAGTTTTAATCAACAAAAATTACAAAATTTTGTATAATTTTGACCTTTTTTCGGAATTTAGGCTTTCCGAAAATTTGGATGTTTAGGAGATTTCACTGAAAATTCTTTTTAAATTTAAAAATTTAATTTTTTTTAAATGTCAACATTTCTACATAAATTCGAATATTTTTTAAATTTCAGACTATTTTTCAAAATTTAAACTTTTTTTTTTTTAATTTGACCCTTTTTTGAAGGACGATAAAATTTAAATTTGAATTTGGAGGTCAACCTCAATGACACATGGCACCCTGACTGTCACTGGCAGCTCCCTGCGTTTTGGTACACAGACAAGTCTATGCAAGTTGTCTAACAAGATGTGTGTTCGAGTTAATAAATTTGATTATTAGAAGTTTCAATTATTATTCACGGGCCGAATAGCTCCCCCTTACATTTTAAATATTTGTTTTCTTGTAATCCTTAACTTTTTTTGGAACTTTTAACTTTCCATGAAAGCTTCCGACATTTTTCAAAATTTTCGTTGCATCTTAAAGTTTTTGATTTATTTCCAAAATTTGAACTTTTTTCAAAATGTCGATCTTTTTCAACATTTTTCAACCTCGACAGTTTTTTTTAAATTGGTTTTTCTTTTTAAGGTTTGTGACTTTTTAACTTTTTTCTCAAAGTTTTAATCAATAACAACTTCAAAATTTTTGATAATTTTGACCTTTTTTCGGAATTTAGGCTTTCCGAAAATTTGGATGTTTAGGAAATTTAATTGAAAATTCTTTTCAAATTTAAAAATTTAATTTTTTTTAAACCTCAACATTTCTACATGAATTCGAATATTTTTTAAATTTCAGACTATTTTTAAACATTTAAACTTTGTTTTTTGAGAATTTGGCTCTTTTTTGTAGGACGATAAAATTCAAATTTGAATTTGGCGGTCAACCTCAATGACAGTTGGCAGCCTGACTGTCACTGGCAGCTCCCGCGTTTTGGTACACTGACAAGTCTTTGCAAGTTGTCTTACAAGATGTGTGTTCGAATTAATAAATTTGATTATTAGAAGTTTCAATTATTATTCACGGCCCGAATAGCTCCCCCTTACATTTTAAATATTTGTTTTCTTGTAATCCTTAACTTTTTTTGGAACCTTTAACTTTCCATGAAAGCTTCCGACATTTTTCAAAATTTTGACCTTTTTGAAAAGGTTGACTGTGGAGAATTTCCACTTTCTTTAAAAAAAAACACGCAATTAAAAAAATCTTAATTTTAAAAAAACGAAAAACTGAAAAATAGATGAATGTCTAAAAAATAGTCGCAATATTTAAGAAAGCCAAATGTTCCAAAAAAAGTTAAAATTTTCAAAAAAAATAAGTCGAAAATTATGAAGAAAATTCGTATAAATTTAAAAAATCAAAATATTGAAAATGATGAAAAGTTTTAAAAAAGCGATTTTCGAAATAATTTAGAATTTTCAAAATAAGAAAACACTGAATAAATCAAGGAATTTTCAGAAATACTCGAAATATAGAAAATGTTTTAAAAAGTATTTTGTAAAAAGTTTCAAGTTGTCGAAGAAGTTAAAATTTGGAAAAATGGAAAAATTTAAAAAAAAGGGTCGAAATGTGTAAGAGGCAATTTAAAAAATAAAAATTTCGAAAAAAGTACGAAGATTTCAACACAAAAGTCAAAATTGTGAAACATTTCGATATTTTAACATATTATGACACATTAAAATTTTCAAAAATAATTAAGGTTTTCAAAAAAAAATAGGAAGTTTTAGAAAAAATTCGAAGCAAATTTTGAAAAAAATCGAAATTTCCCACTAAGGTTGACATTTTAAAGTTTAATCAAAAAATGGAATAGTGAAAAACCAGGGTTTTCAAAGAAATTCGGACTTTGAAGAAATTCGAGAATTGAAATAAACAATCGAAAATTTAAAAAAAGATCAAAATTATCAATAAAGTTAAGATTTTCAAAACAATCGAAATTTCTTAAAAAATTTAAATTACTGAAATGTCAACATTTTTCCAAAAAGGTCGAAATTTTCGAAAAGATCGAACCTTTTAAAAATCAAAGGTAACATTTTAAAAGTAAAAAATTTGAAAAACATCGAAATTTGATAAAAAAAATCTTGAAAAAGTGCAAAATTTGGAAAAGGTCCTAATTGAAATGCAAATCTTTTCACCTGATACCAAGAAAGATTAAAAAACACAACAAAGGTTGCTCTAACGCGTTTCGACAGCCAAGTTATCATCTTCAGAGAGAGATCTCTCTCTTCAGAGAGGGGACAAGATTTGTGTTTCAGTTTTTGAAGATAACCAAGATCACCGTTCCACCAACAACAAAAAATAAAGAGTCCTAATTCTCAAACAAAATCGTAAAAAATTTCAGTCTCAAAAAAATGTAAAGCTTTAAAACTGAAAATATAAAATGATAAATGAAAAAGTGTGTTCGATCCACAACACTATACATCACTACCTTGCAGCAGTCTACTGTATTTGGTTCTCCATTAAAACCAGAGACAAATTGAAATATGGAGCAAATTGATGTCAATTGGACACATTTAAAAACTCTTTTTTTTGGATAAGTTTTCCTTTCGAAGGTGAAGTTGCGGGTAATATCTAGTGTTAAATAAAATTAATAAACAAGATATATTATCTATACCAAAAATTGAAATACAAATTTGTCCCCTGAAACACAACAAAGACAACTAGAGATATACTGTATCCCTCTGAAGATAATAGCTTGGCTGTCGAAACGCGTTAAAGCAACCTTGTTTTCTAATCTTTCTTGGTTTCGGGGGACAAGTTTTGTATTTCACTTTTTGAAAATAACCAAGGACCAGTCCGTTCCACCAAAAATAAAAAAAATATATCAAAACAAAACCATACTTTTGAACAAGTACTCAGAATATGCGATGTCGTTGACTCTAGCAGGATCGTTCCTGCTCGGTTGCCGACACGGTATTCCTGCGACGTCCAATCCAACGGCAAACCGTCGCTATATAAATCCGACAGTTCGGTAGTAAACTCCGCAGGAGTAACCTCGTAACGGATATTGGCGGATTTTCGAGGTTTGTGGTGAACGAGTGACAAAATACAACTGTATTTCCGTGATTTGTCATTTGCAAGTTAATTGTTTGGAAATTAACGGTTCAAGGCGACTCGTCTAGGTGAATAAAACACTCTTTTCAACTTAATTAGACATGAAACACAAATTACGGAAATATGTAAACGGCCATATGTTTAAGTCCTGTGATTCCACCACTATGCTTTTAATTTTTGGACTTAATGTAGGATAAAATACATTAAAAGAATAATTTGGTTATCTATTAAGTAGATCGTAACAATTACCAAAGGTAACGGGACGTGTCATTGATGCTTGTGTTATTATTTTTATTAATCCGGCTAAAACAATCATATCTTGTTTACCAGTTGAAATTACATTGAATTTTATTCGAAAATAAACGCTATAATCAAGTAATTGCATTGCAAATGATGCAGATTGTGGAACCTCACGAATGTTGATGCTAATTTGAAGAATTTTTTCTTGATAAAAGATTCCAATTTTAAGTATCAATTTACTCATTAAGTACTAACAGTAACTGTCAATTTTTTTACACTGGGGGACTTTATAACGGGCTAAAAAGTTTGTTACTCTCCCAATTTGTGTTTCATTTGTCTATTTAAGTTAAACTATGTATTAATTAATACAAGAGGTCTCTGTTAAGCTGATTTATATTTACTACATATTTACAAGCTTTGTCAATCTAAACATGTCGATTATTACTGCGTAAGGTTATATTTACTACATATTTACAAGCTTTGTCAATCTAAACATGTCGATTATTACTGCGTTCCGTACAATTTAACAAACTAGTGCTAACTCCGAAAATACTCAACCAAATGAAATAATATAGAGGACAAATTTGATCTGCAATCTATCCTTCAGCTAAATCACGTTTCTGATTTGAAAAAAAAAGGTTATTATGTGGTTCAAACGGCCTTGAAATACAAGCACATATTTTTCTATAAAATATTTTTTTTTCAACTATTACGATATCGAAAAAACCAACAGTTTTCGATAATCTATGGCCCAATATCTGCTAATCCTGTTGAAATCTAAATTTTATCTTTAGAAAACTAGGAGAACAGAGAGGGAATGGTCATTTCTGACACATTTGAGCTGTATCTTTAAGACGATTAGACCAAAAATGATAAGAAACAATATTTTAAGATCCTTAAAGGTAGCTCCTTCAAATGATACTTCACACGATATATTAACTAAAACTTGATTTTTTAAAGACTAGATTATATTGGTTGGCAACTAAGTAATTGCGGATTTTTTTTAGAAAATCAAAGAAATTTTTTCATGGAACTAAATAACTTTATTCTGTAATGTATTGCCCATTTTGATCAATGACCTTTTGCCATCTTTCAGGCAGCATCATAATCCCATGTTCATAAAAGTTCTGGTTTTTATTAGCAAAAAAATGAATCAGGTACGATTTGACATCATCATCATTATTGAAATTTTTACCATTCAACGAATTTTGTAAAGATCGAAACAAAAAGTAATCAGATGGTGCAAGGTCAGGACTATATGGTGGATGTGGCAAAACATCCCAACCAAGCTCCAATAATTTTTGCCGAGTGACCAAAGATGTGTGTGGCCTTGCACTGTCATGATGGAATACAACACTTTTTGGATTTGTCAATTCGGGCCGCTTTTCTTCAAGTGCATTGTTTAATTTCGTTAGTTGTTCAATGTAGACATCAGAATTGATCGTTCGGTTGGGTGGTAAGAGTTCAAAGTAGACAATTCTTTGTAATCCCACCAAACTGATAACAAAACCTTCTTTTGATGAATATCAGCTTTTGATGTTGTTCGAGTTGGTCCTGCTCCATGATCTTTTCCGCTTGATATTGTTGTAAACCACCCATTTTTCATCGCCAGTTATCAGTCGTTTTAAAAATGGATCATTTTCGTTACGTTTCTTTAGCAAATCGCAGCTGTTAATGCGCAGGCGTTAAATGCGTTTCTTTCAGTTCGTGAGGAACCCATGTATCGAGTTTTTGAACATAGCCAAGTTGTTTTAAGGTGATTTTCAATGCATGTATGTGATACATGAAGCTTCTCTGCAATCTCACGTGTTGTACTGTGACGATCCGAATCGATTATTGCTTTGATTAGGGCGTCATCAACTTTAACTGGACGACCAGAGCGTTTTTCATCTTTGAGTGAAAAATCACCAGAACGAAATTTGGCAAACCAATTTTGACAGTGCCATTCTTTTAAGGCTTCGTCACCATAAACAGCACATAACTTTTTATGAGCTTGCGATGCGTTTTTCCCTTTGCAAAAATAAAAAATCAAAATATGACGAAAATGTTCCTTTTGATTTTCCATTTTTCAACGAAGGCCAAGCGAAAACTACGCAACCGATCAAAAAAATTTATTTTACTGATTGACAACTGAATTGCCAACTATCAAATAACAAAATGTGTTTTACATTTGTACTACGTCTGCAAACCTAAAAATTCAACTGAAGCCATCTATGAGTGAAATCCGCAATTACTTAGTTGCCAACCAATATATATTATTATAAACTATTTTTTGTTGATCGTTGGTTGGCGGTATTTGCGTGAGTCATTGGAAACTTACGCTGTGCAAAATTTCAAATTTCTGCATTTCATAGTTTTCGAGAAAAACCCTTTGTGACAGACGGACGGACCCAATGCTACTCCTTTAACTAATCAACTGAATTTATGAATTCAACTGAAAATGTTAGTGTTAATCCCAATCCTACTCCAGTCAAAGGATAATAAAAAGAGTCGACCGTGGTTCTACTAAACAAAGACGATTGCTTAGCTAATTAGGTTGACATTATCCTATTTTTTAAGTGGAATGATAATCTCAATCGCCTTAGACTGGTTAGAAAGATAGCCCGCCAACAAGAAACATAATTTCTGGTGATCAAATATTAACTACTCTCTATGTTATATTTCAAACCCAAATAGGTATACGAGGTGTCATCAAAAAGTAAGGTGACTATATTTTTATGAAAAAATATGTATTTATTCATCAACATTTATACTGTCCCCTTCAAAGTAATCCCCCTCAGATACAATGCACTTGTGCCAACGCTTTTTCCAATCTTTAAAGCACTTCTCATAAGTACTTTTTGGTATAGCCTTAAGCTCCTCGAGCGATGCAGTTTTATTTCATCAATCGTTGGAAATCTCCGTCCTTCATAGTTCTTTTAAGTTTTGAGAACAGGAAGAAGCCGCAGAGGGACAAATCCAGTGAATATGGTGGCTGGGGCATGATTGTCGTGTTGTTTTTGGCCAAAAAAACCTCTCACAAGCAACGATGAATGAGCAGATGATGCAAAATCCATGAATTATTATTCCACAATTCCGGACGTTTTTTTCGTACTACTTCTCGCAAACGGCGCATAACTTCAACTCTTGATGCACTACGCCATGGTAGTCAAAAAAAAACATTGAGCAAAACTTTTAACATTTGATCGGACTAGGCGTGCTTTTTTCGGTTTTGGCTCTCCTGGGTGCTTCCATTGGGACGATTGGGCTTTGGTTTCGACGTCATAACCATACTACCTTGATCAAAAAGTTCCTTGAATTTATTCAGAAAATTAAAAATACAAGGTTATTCATCTAAATCTATATGGTCTCCTTCAAAGTAATCCCCATCGACTGCAACGCACTTATGCCAGCGCTTGATCCAATCCTCGAAAGATTTTTTATATTCGGTTTTCGGTATGCCCATCAGTGCTTCCTACGATTTTTCCATTACTTCATCTCGGCTGCTGAAACGCGTTCCTCGTAGTGGTTTTTTAATTTGATTGAACAGAAAGAAGTCACCGGGAGTCAAATCAAGTGAATTCGGTGGCTGTTGGATGGTATTTGTTGCATTTTTCGTCAAAAAATTACGTATAATGATGGCGTTGTGCGACGCTGCGTTATCATGGTGCAAAATCCATGAGTTTTCTGCCCACAATTCTAGTCTCTTTCGGCGAATTGCTTCACGCAAACATCTCATAACGCCCAAATAATAATTTAAATCCATTTCTGAAATTGTCAAAAATCGCCAACACACACAGAGATAGATGCACTCTTGACTACGTCTACGTTTGCAAATGTCTAGCTATGACGCTAAGATTTGGAGGGAATATCAACAACAGATGAAAAAACAAAACTCAAATCGAAACGATGGGAGCGCTACACGGTGGTTATTCCGGGAACTTTTTGATCAAGGTAGTATACTCATGATTCGTCATCAGCCATCCTTTTGAGCAAATCAGGATCATCACTGTCACGTCCAGAGACTAAATAGACTGAACCTAACACGGTAAGCAGTGAAGCCAGTTGAAAGCCTGGCAAAAGCCTAGCTCCATCTAGCTCGCAATGCCCTCTTATTATTTGACAGACCTTTGCGAAGATAACATCGGTTTTTTTTTTAAGAAAATGGGCTGTAAATATGGGGAAGTGTATTGTGGATCATTGTTGAAACCTCAGTGAACACATTAGTGAAGCAAAATCAAGAGTTTAATTCTTTGGGTAGGTAAAAATAAAATATATAAATATTCAATTATCGGTGTGCGCGCGTCGCCATTTCACTGCAATCATGACGTGTTTACAGCACCGGCTTAACAATATTGTACACAGGCGTCGCGTATTGAAAGAAAATTATTTTACTATTAAACCAAAATATCTGTGAAAATAGTTCTCCTGAACTTTTACCAAAAAGCACTTATAAAAATTATCCTATTGGTCCAAAAGCCCCTAATTCTAAAGTTTCATCTAAATCGTTAGAGCCGTTACGCGACAAGTTTCGTATTTATAAATTTTACTTAATTCGACCATATCAAAGAGTAGTGGAATGCACCTCCCCACTTCCCCGGATTTTAGCTTCAACTGTACGCATGAGACAACATTGAAACGTTCAGTCTATTTAGTCTCTGGTCACGTCATTCAAGAACTCCTGAGCGATGCTCTTGCGACGGTTCTTCTGATCAAAATTCAGAAGTTTCGGAACAAACTTCGCTGACACACGTCTCATGCCCAAAACATCCGAAAAAATTGCATGACACGAATGATATGCCAACATCCTCAGCAACTTCTCTTATGGTAATTCGACGATTTTCAAAAACAATTTTCTTCACAGCTTCGACGATACTTCTGTTGTTGATGTGCTAGGGCGTCCAGAGCGAGGTTCGTCGTTGGCTTCTTCTTGACCATCTTGGAAGAGTTTGTATCACTTATAAACTTTTTTTTACTTAGAGCATACTCACCGTACGCCAGTGTCAACATTTCAAATGTTTTAGAGCACTTGATTCCATTTTTCACACAAAATTTGATACAAATCCGTTGCTCCTTTGTTTATAATAATAGAAAATCGCCGATCACAACAAAATACGTCATTTTATCTGTCAAAAACAAACTAAATATGCTATGTACTTGAAACTGTGAACATATGTTCGGGACATGTGTACAACAACAACAAAAAATCGATAATCGAATGTACAGGGTGAGCGAAACTCGATGTCTCGGTGCTATTATAAGAAAATCAAAGACGATGTAAGAAATTTGAAAAGGGATTCCTACACTGGATTGAATAAGGTCCATTTTAAGCTAAATCTGCATATTTTTCCAGATTTGGAAACCAAAGTAATGATGTCATTGAATTTTTTTTCTCCAGAAGCATACCTATATTTTTGAATATTTAAAACGAGCTAAATTTATTAAACAAATTTTGTAAAGAAAAAAATTTGGTATCTTTTTCCGTTCAAAAGGTATAAGCAAATATATTGTAAAAAATGTATTATGAAAAATTCGCAAATGGTACAATTTAATCAAACAGCCTTTGGAGACAAATCTATTAAATATTTTTAAGTTTGGAATAACATGTTCGGTGTATCTCAGAGAATAATAAACTAATAAATAATACAGGGTGAATCGGAAAAAATGGGCCAACACAAAACTGGAGATACTAGACATTAAAATATTACGATTGAGCTCCTCATGCCTTATACTAATGTGACTGGTTTAAGAGATACAGGGTCTTCAAAGTTTAAATTTTATTCAGAAATTTCTCAATAATTGAGGAGGTTTTGGTGTTGTAAATTTAAATGAAAATATCTTAAAAACCATTGGCTCTAGACGACTTAAAATTGATCGTGCTTTTATATTATCTACTTGTTCTAAGTATACCTCAACAGATTAAAAAAATATGTTTTAATTTACGTAAATGATTATGTGAAACTAGCGCCCTCTAGGAGCAACGTCAATATAAATTCGAAATTCGTAATTCCCACACCAAAAAACATAAAATTCCTAAATATTAAATTTATAGCACCAAAACTTTCTCAATTATTAAGAACTTTCAGAACAAAATTTAAACTTTGAACGCCCTGTATCTCCTAAACCAGCCACATTGGTATAAGGATTGTTGAGCTCAATCGTAATATCTCGTAGTATCTCCAGTTTAGCGTTGGTGCTCTCTTTCTGACTCACCCTGTATATCATTTACGTGAACGTTTTTCAAAATCAAATGGCAACAAAAATGTTTGTCAACCATTAGTTCAATTATTGACAGATGCCCCTATACTTTGATTTTTGATTTACTGCATTTCCAAAGGCTACTTGTTTAAATCGTAGTAATTACGAGTTTTTGTTAATTTTTTTTACAATAAAATTGCTCTTTATGGTAGACCCTTATTGACCGGAAATATTATGTTTTTTTCAATTTATTTAACATTTCTTCGGCCCAGTTTGAAAATATTTAAATTTTTATGGTTTGTTGACAATTTTCTAAACAATTTTTGAAATGCGACTACGTGATATTTAAATTTATTGAAAACGTCACTTCATGACAGTTTACAAATTAAGAGGTTAGTTTATTTTACATAGAATAGGAATAATGAAAAATAGGAGACCAAAATTAGATATGGAAAAAAAAAAATTTTTGTTTTTTTGATAAATTAGGAAAATATAAAAAAATACATAAAAAGTTGTAGCACTGGACATCGATGTTTCGCTCTCATTTGAGCTCGTCAGCAGTGCATAACATGGAAAGGGAAAAATGAGGAAGAAATACCTAAAAATAAAAAATTTTTAAAATATAAAAAAAAGAAAAATTAAGAAATTTTAACATGAATAGACAGACGTTTCCTCATCAATTTACTGTGTTAAAAATTTTACTGTGTTAAAAATTTAAATATTTGAAGCCCGATCCACAAGAAACAACTACTCCGAGGGCTAATACCCCTTCCGGCATTGAACTACACTTGTGGGTCGAACTTACATGCTCTTGGTGACTACTGTTCCTAACTGCTGAAATCTATTCAGCTTGGTAGTTAGAAGCACTGACCATTTGCGGAGTCCGTTCGTTCCGTTAGAGGAATAGGTTTATTCTTCATGGTAGACCCTTATTGACCGGAAATATTATGTTTTTTTCAATTTATTTAACATTTCTTCGGCCCAGTTTGAAAATATTTAAATTTTTATGGTTTGTTGACAATTTTCTAACTTTTTTTTTCCATATGTCATTTTGGTCTCCTATTTTTCATTATTCCTATTCTATGTAAAATAAACTAACCTCTTAATTTGTAAACTGTCATGAAGTGACGTTTTCAATAAATTTAAATATCACGTAGTCGCATTTTAAAAATTGTTTAGAAAATTGTCAACAAACCATAAAAATTTAAATATTTTCAAACTGGGCCGAAGAAATGTTAAATAAATTGAAAAAAATAAAATTGCTTATAACTTTTTAGCCAAAAAAGATACAACATTTTTTTGTTAACAAAATTTGTTTAAAAAAAACTAGTTCTTTTTGAATATGCAAAAATACAGGTATGTTTCTGGAAAAAAGAGTTCAATGACGTCATTACTTTGGTTTCCAGATCTTAAAAAATATGCAAATTTGACCTAAAATGGACCTTATTCAATCCAATTTAAGAACTTTTTTTCAGATTTTTTATATCGCTTTTCCTTGTCTTATAATAGGGCTGAGACGTCGAGTTTCGCTCACCCTGTACGTTGCCTTCGAAACTTGAAAAATCACCTTACTTTTTGAATAACTTCGAATACAAGTCTATCCAAATTTAACGTCCACTATTGGTAATTTTTTTATTGCTTAAGATATAAAATAATAAATAAATATAATTAGCAAATTAGTAGATTATTTCTGTTTAAGAATAATAAAAAAACAATTGAGGAATTCAGAGATTGTTCAAATTAATTCAATTGTTTGCCCTTTAAGTATTTTTATTGCAACGTCCATACATTATTCTTTTTTTTTTATAGAACTTCAAATTTTAAACAAAAACGTTTATAGTGAGTTTTCTCCAAAGTCAAAAATAACGTCAATATTTTTATTTCAAAATATCAAACAGCAACTAAAAATTTGATGCCACTCGGATAAATGATAAATTGCGAGATTTCAACGGGCCCTGTGCGCTGTAAAGGTTCCAAAAATATCAACTTAATAAACCACATTCCTTAATTATGTTTAAAAATAATCTATTCTAGAATGTGGGTAGATGCCAAGAAAATTTAAATTACTGTCAGATAAAATTGATACACAAATCTGGTCCTCTGGAACCAAGAAAGATTACAAAACACAACAAAGGTTGCTGTAACGCGTTTCGAAAGCCAAGCTATCATCTTCAGAGAGATAGCTTGGCTATCGAAACGCGTTAGAGCTAGTGTTGCGTTTTTTAATTTTTCTTGATTTCAGGGGATAGAATTCGTAATCAGTTTTTAAAAATAACTAAGGATCAGTTTCAGTAAAAATATAATCAATATTAGATTTTATAGTCATACAATGTCTTTTGCGTACACTTATTAGTTGTGTCAAATTATTCAGAACAATCAAAAATGGAACGCATTGAGGTTTCCAAATCAGATTCGACGCGACGTGGTTCGTGAGGTTCGTAACGAGGTTCGATAGTTCGGTTCGCAAAGTGGTTCAGATCTGAGACGGCTTTCGGATGTTATCCAAAATCGTTGGAATTTTTAAATTTACATATAAGGTTGGCAAGAAAGTAATTTCGTTTTTTTTTTCACAAAGACAGCATTATTTAAATTTTTTTTGAATGGATTCTGTGGGTAATGTTCTTTACGTCTTGACATTTGATATTAGACAGATCGAGGTTCATTTTGAAGCACGTGGTGAGAGATTTTATTTGTCGTTGATAGTTGAAGGTCAGTTTTAATATGGAGTGCAACAACGAACATTTTCGGCATATTTTAATTTCTTATTTTCGTAAAGGACAGATAGCTGCAGAGGCTCATAAACAAATATGTGAAGTTTATGGTGGTGATTGCATAACTGAACACACTTGTCAGAATTGGTTTAAGAAATTCCATTCTGGAGATTTATCACTCAAAGATGACCAACGTTCTGGTCGACCTACTAAAATTGATAATAATCAAATTAATGCCATTATTAAAGAGGATCCTCATATAATTGTTCGAGAGATTTTGGTGAGGTTAAAAGTATCACACACAACCATTAAGAATCACTTAAAATGTCTTGAACTCGTTAAAAAGCTCGATATTTGGGTTCCGCATACTCATTTGGCACAACGAATCAATATTAGCGATACTCATCTTAGGCGCAACGAAAATGATCCCTTCTTGAAAAGAATCATTGCTGGTGATAAAAAATGGGTCACTTACAGAAAAATCATTCGAAAACGATCATGGTCCAAGCAGGATGGACCAGCACTAGTGTTGGGTTGTGCTACAATCTGCAATCTGGTACTTTGTCACTGCTACTTATTGAGTAGCAGTTGGAACAGTTGTCAGTTTCTAAAAGTAACTGCTACTTTTGAAACATATAAGATCTTTCAGTCGCAGTTGTTACACATAACGTTATTGCTGCCTGCTACTTTACTTGACTCGATTAACTCCGTGTACTTTCGGTTCGTTTCCTTAGGGAATTGTGGGCTTTATCAGTGTTGCTCTTCTGTAGTCGGAAGCATCTTGGAATGTTAATGTTATATCTAAATATAAATTATTTCGTTCTTGTAATAAATAATAAGTGATGTTGATAATCATGAAGCCTATTTTTATATGTTTACCCTTCTTTATCTTTAATTAGTTACTATTAGAAAATTATGTCAAAATAAAACAGTTTAATTGTACTAATACCTTTACTTGCTATTGACTGGGAAATTTTTCGATTTAAATCACATGTTTACCTCTAATAAATTCAGACGTCTCTTAAAACTCTCATTATAGCAGAAATGATCAGTGTTATTTATACCCTACATCCGAGTTTACCTTTATAAAAGATTGTCTGCTAAATGAGTTTAAAACATATCCATGTACCAATTCTACTATCGTCCGAACGTAACTGCGACTTCAGTGACTTAACTCAAGTGGTGTTATTGTTTAATCATACTGTCACAAAGTAGCAGGAACGACTAAGTAGCAGGAACAGTTTAGTGGAGTAGCAGCTATTTCTTGTCGATTGCTCCTTACTGCGATTTACGATGGCGTAACAGTGACAAAGTAGCAGTAGAAGGTACTCTTTGTAAGTTGCTACTTGCTCCGTTCCATTCGGTTCCGACTTTCAGTATACTGGTACTGCTACATGTGATCACCTAACGCGTATTCATAATAAGTAACAGTGACAAAAGTAGCAGCTATTTAAAACTGTTACTTGGTTGTAACAGGAGCAACTCGTAACTGCTACTTGTAAATAGTAGTTTTGCCCACCACTAACCAGCACACACCACATCAAAAACTGAATTGCATCAAAAAAAGACCATGCCGCCGCTTTGGTGGGATTATAAAGGTGTTCTGCATTTTGAGCTGCCTCCAAAGAATTAGACAACCAATTCAGATGTGTACTGCCAACAGCTTATGAAACTGGATGAAGCAATTAAAGAAAAACAGAATTGGTAAATCAAAAAAGAATTGTGTTCCACCATGACAATGCTAGGCCTCACACATCTTCGGTAACTCGTTGTTATTGTAGCTTGGTTGGGAAGTGATGTCGCATCCCGCATGCAGCCCTGACCTAGCCCCATCTGCTTACCATTTATTTCCTAGTTTGCAAAACTCTATGAATGGTAAAAATTTCCCAAATGATGTTGACCTTAAATCGCACTTGGTTCAGTTTCTTTCTGAAAAGGATCAAAAATTCTATGAGCGCAGAATCATGAAGCTACAAGAAAGATGGCAAAAGGTTATTGAACAAAATGGAAAATATGTTATTGATTAACGTCTATTCTTTGTATTTAAAAAATGTGGTTTTTTTTTCATACCACAAAACGAAATTACTTTCTTGCAAACATATATTCGTTATCGACTATAGTTTATGAGTTACGAATATCAAACAATTCCACCTCGTAATGGGTAAAATATCAATTGGTTGACGAATCAATTGGACATTTCATGATAAAGAGTACAATTACTCATTTTCTAAAACCGCTAACCCATCAAATAGTTATGTTTAATTTTTCCTTGAAACCAGGAATGTCTGTCTATAACGAAGGCCCTGTCTATAACCAAGACCCTGTTTATACATATACAGATAAGGAAAAATTTTCATTGTCCATGTAAAACGCTAAGAATTGTCCCTTCCATAGTTTTCTACGGCCGCTGAACGTATTCCCCTACTTTGACGCAGCTAGTATTTTTCAGTTTAGACATTAGAAAAAACTCGTCGAGAGTTTTACAACAGACTGGAATATTGTTTAGCACAGTCTGGCGGCCTATTTGAACTCCTTATTTGTAATGTTTAAAGAGTTATTATGTTATATTCTTCATTAGAATTATTATTGATTTTGTTTAAAAAATCTCGTTTATTTTGGTTATCAAAAAATATATGTTTTATTTTGCCTCAGACGTTGAGTAAATCAACGGATTAAAAGAACAAATAGCATGTGGTACGCAAATGTTAATAAAATTGTTGCCTGCCAATGGTAATCCCGTAACAAAACACGTTAGAAGCTGTGATGTACTACTGAAATCCCCACCACCACTGATCGCTACTCTCTGCGTTGAATTGTTTACACCGGTGTAGGAGAATACAAGGCGCCGTCCATTTATCCCACTATTAGCTCTCAATGTTAAATCTCTTATTAACATTCTTCCTATGGACAGTGTTTGACTTTCCTGATGTGTATGTAATACTTCTATATGGCGTGTTGTTTACAATTGGCACTGCAAAATGCTTTGTCAAAAAGGTGAGATGAAAGTATATGTCGCACTCTTTCGAGGACAAGCATTCATTCATTTATAGCGGAACAGATGACAAGATGGGCGGGAACACTAAGAAATGAATGACAACAATGACAACTGCCGAGAAGAGGGATATTTGAAATAAACTTTGGGATTGGCGAATATATTCTGTCCTTGAAAAAAACAAACGTATATATCCATCGCGCCCTTTTGACACAAAGGGACAAAACGCGCCATATAGAAGTATTACATATACTTATTTATAACGAACGCTCTATCTATAACGAAGGCTCCATTAAGCCTACTATCTACGTCAGTCGCTAAGAAATCATTAGATGATTCGACGTGAAATCTCCTGAGCGATATTTAGTTTAAACTAATACTTCTTTATGGTCGTGATCAATTTAGGAGACTTCTATTCAAGTATGGTAATTACTATTATGACGCAATCTTATAAATATTTTAATTCCTTTACGCTTGCCCCCGGCAAAAGATCCTATTAAATGAGTTTATATAAAGATTTATATGTACAGTTAATAAACCTTTCTTTAATCACGTTTTATCTACCTCTTTATTGTATAAAATATTCCTAATAAGTTATTGCGAACTTTAGTCAGAATATTTCTTCATATTCATCATCAATTAATCTAATGAATGTTTTTCTACAAATTCAAAAAAATTAGTGCATGTTGCATGTAAAATTCTGGTGAACTATTGTTTAGTTGGATATTCCTTGTACTGATTTCCTTTTCTTTGGGGAACGGACTTGTCCTTGGTTATCTTCATAAATTGAAATACAAATCTTCTCCCCTGAAACCAAAAAATTTTAAAAAACACAACAGAGGTTGCTTTAGAGCCTTTTTTGTATTTTTTAATCTTTCTTGGTTTCAGGAGACAAGATTTGTATTTCAATTTATGATTTCCTTTGTCTTCAAGCATTTATTTGTTGCTTTACTATGAAGGTCAACAGGCTACGCAATGTAATTAGCATATAACATTGTCTACTCGAAACTGGTGATAGTACGGAATAATTTCTCATTTGCCGTCAATATTTTTGCAGCAATATTTCCATCATTTTCGCATGAATGATTTGCAAAACTGACTTCATTCTTCATCGGTTCTTGTTCGCAAGCTAGCGTGCATTAGACCTTTAAAGATTTGTTGGAAACCACAGT
Organism: Dastarcus helophoroides; assembly: GCA_028583605.1. Classification (NCBI taxonomy): domain Eukaryota; kingdom Metazoa; phylum Arthropoda; class Insecta; order Coleoptera; family Bothrideridae; genus Dastarcus; species Dastarcus helophoroides. The sequence continues at coordinate 44,136,889 of CM053326.1, read as the reverse complement.
TGCATAACTTATACTTTATATGACTTATACAGTCCTATAGTTTATATGACTTATACTGACCATGTTGTAAATTGTTGATAAAAGAGCACACCACCTGAATTAGTTTTATAATTCTTAATTAAATTTGCAACTTTTTTTCACCGAATTTTGCCTAAATTAGAAATGTTTACTTTAAACACTAAACTTCCAAAAGAAATGCACAAGCTCAACATACACAATTTTCTCTCAGAACTATTCCTGCTGAGATAATAAGCCTTGTATATACGAATATATACAAGTTTACTACGAGGCAAATGAAATCCAATTTCATTAGAATTTAATAAAAACTAGATTGCAATTGCAAAGTTCACGTAAATGAGACAAAGCTTGTATCACGGGTTGCATCGCAACATCCATAGATAGAAACGTCCTCGGCGTGACTTTACTTTCATCTAGTTTTGACAAGTGATCAATTAAATGTTTTGCAATTAAACAGTTAAACGTGCTTAAATTGAAAGTATGTACAACCGCAACCATAGACTAGTTTCGGCCTTCTTTGGCCTCATCAGTATGGTACGGTGGTTGTATACACTTCCAACTGAAAGCCGTTAGTCAATGACCAATTAAATGTTCTGTAATTAAACAGTTAAACGCGCTTAAATATATACAAGGTTTATTAACTCAGCAGACAAGAATGCTTCAATTAGCGTGTAGCGAAAATGTTTGCGTAATAAATAGTTAAAAGTCAGTTACAAGTCACCCAATGGAGGTTTACTCTCTTGGATACTTATACGACTGACTAACGGCTTTAAATTGGAAGTGTATACAACCACCATACCATACTGATGAGGCCAAGGAAGACCGAAACTAGTCTATGGTTGCAGTTGTACATACTTTCAATTTTAAGCACGTTTAACTGTTTAATTACAGAACATTTAATTGGTCATTTGTCCAAACTAGATGAAAGTAAAGTCGCACCGAGGACGTTTGTATCTATGGATATTGCGATGCAACCCGTGATACAAGCTTTGCCTCATCTACGTGAACTTTGCAATTGCAATCTAGTTTTCATTAAATTCTAATGAAAATAGATTTCAATTGTGTCGTAATAAACTTGTATATGTTCGTATCTATATACAAGGCTTATTATCTCAGCAGAGAAGAATGCTTCAATTAGCATGGAGCGAAAATGTTTGCGTAATAAACAGGTAAAAGTCAGTTACAAGTCACCCAATGGAGATTTACTCTCTTGGATACTTATACGACTGACTAACGGCTTTAAATTGGAAGTGTATACAACCACCGTACCATACTGATGAAGCCAAGGAAGGCCGAAACTAGTCTATGGTTGCGTATGTGGTATATGGTTGGTATTTTAAGCACGTTTAACTGTTTAATTACAGAACATTTAATTGGTCATTTGTAGAACTATTCCTAATATAAACATCTAGTGTGTGTTTCGTAAAGAATATTCCTCATCATGTTGCATTTCCCCGGAGACTACATTTCCCATTTGTGGTTGTAAATGAAAATGTTTTATTGGTTTGTAAGTATCTTGTTAAGTAAACTTACTGCGACCATTTAAAAACAAATTTGTCAACTAAAAGTCAGTGTACAACTTGTTGACCTTATATTTCCGTGACAGTTTTTACATTACGTTTAATTTTGATATATTCATGGTATATTGTACATTTTCTAACGCTTCAGCCATCTCACATTATTGAACATCAGCAGTGATGATTGTTCTTGAGTGGCAAATAAAAGGGTTTGATGTGACAGCTTTGGCAAGCTTATCATAATTTCGTCATCATTTGATATCCAGATTACTTGAACAAAACACTTTCTGTAAATAAAAAGGAAACATTCTTTGTTAAATGGCTTTTTCTTGAGAGTAAAGGCGAGTTGTGTCTTACCCTTTTATATACTCTATTTGAAATGAGCCTAAACAACAATATTCATATATCATATTAATACTACAACTGGATAACTCGAATTTTTGTGATTTTGAGTTTTGTAATTGTACTAATTCAACTCATATTATCTACAGGGTGTCATTTGATTTTCTTACGTTGGGATATCAGTTGAAGTTATTCATAGCTGTAGCAAAAAAAAGAGTGTAGAAAGTTGAAGTGGTTCAAGTTTTTAAAATTCGAGTTATCCAGACTTAGTGTTAAAGGGACGAGTGCAACTTTATATTCCTTAATAAAAGAATTATTTTTCCATAATAAACTCTTTAATAAAAAATGAACTCTTTGCGTAATTCTTTCCAAAGTGAATAGACTTCTATTTATTCTGAAATTCCTAATCCATAGAACAAGCATCTCAAAAATCTGTAGCCTGATTTAATAATATACGTACACACAGACCAATTGTCGGTTTTAAAAAGTTTTTTTTAGAAATTTCGACTTTAATGTCTGTAGGAAGTTCGTATCTTTCGAGAAATTTGTTTTTTCCTTAAAATTCCAATTTCCTTTAAATTTCGTTTTCCCCCTTTTTTAAAAATAAATATATTTTTCTCCAAATTGATAGAAATGTCCTCTTTTTTTTCGAAATTTCGAGTAGGTATTTCTCAAAATTTCGACTTTTCTCAAAAAAATGTATTCAAAAAAAGTCAGGTTTCTTTCAAAATTTGTAGGAATTTCGTATCTGGATTCTCTGGAATCTGAATTCGTTGTGGGTTGCCTAAAGTTTAGGCCAGCACTTAGGCCACCCTTTCCGGACCCATTGTGCTATCCCCGTGATTGAGGTGTCCTTGGTCATTCATTCAGCCACCCAACCTTGTTGAGAAACTGAAGAACGTCCCTTGGATGTGCCTCTCTCAAACTGGCCACACTAGGCCAGAAGTTCCCCAGCGAGGATCCTCTGATTGATGCTAGTGCCGGGCAGTGACACATCACGTGCTCGACACTCTCATCTTCTTCTAAACACCCTCTGCAGCTCGGGTCGTTTATAATTCCCATTCTGTGGAGGTGTTTGTTTAATCGACAGTGACCTGTCCATATCCCTACAAGTTTAAAAAGAAATATACTTTTTCTCAAAATTGATAAAAATTTCTCTTTTTTTCTCGAAATTTCGAGTTCGGTTTTTACTAATGAATTTTGGAGTCAATGGGTAATATCAATTTTAAAATATAGCAAATATTTTTTATAGAAAGCACTCTTCTGCCTAAAATATTATAATATAACTAATTTAGTGTAAAATTAATCGAAATATAACCAGTTGATGGCGAAAGTGAGTTTCTGGAATATCTTTAAAATAGAGGAAACCACGACGTGGCGGTCTTGCTGTGCGATAGATATCCAAATAAATTTAAAATTAAATTAGTTTAGTACAAAGACCAACCAAACCTACATAATTTCAATGAGAAAATAATCAGAAAACGTCCAAGAACTACCTATGAATGTGTACATATTTCACAACTGCAACACATTCGTAATTTACGGATTAATGCAGAGGTGCCTCAAGGCTCTGTTCTGTTTCCTACTCTGTTTCTGTTACACATAAACGATCCTCTTAGCTTCAACTTTCAATATACAGCTACACAGATGATAGTAGCCTGGTGTCATATTTTTTTCTCCGACAAATCATTATCCGTCATTGCTTCAGATCGACTAAGGGATAATGATAATTAATCAGGATCTAATTCTGGAATGGGGTAAGAAAAATCTGGTCGATTTCAACGCTTCAAAAACTCAGGCCGCCAAGGGATAATGCAACAAACATACTAATGGAGGGTAAAATCCTCCCGATGGAATCTAGTCTGTCTATCCTTGAAGTGAATGCGAGTATTAACTTCTCTTGGGACGATCATGTGCGCACCATTGCCAAATCAGCCTCTCAGAAGCTGGGCCTTCTTTTTAGAGCTAAAAAGTACTTCACATCTCATCAGCTTCTCACACTATACAAAGCTCAAGTTAGGCCAACACTAGCCAATACTGTTCTCGTTTTGGAGTTCAGCTCCAAAGCACAGTTCAGCTCTTTGGATTCAATTCAAAAACGAGCGATTTTCAGCTCTTTTGGATTCAATTCAAAAACGAGCGATTCGCCTAATTGATGACGAGAGTCTGACCAATTCTCTCGAGACACTAGAGCATAGGCGAATGGTTGGTGATTTGCTTTTTTTTCTACAAGTACTTTCATGGAAGATGCTCGCAGGAACTAATAGGATTGATCCCCCCAAGGACAAGATTCTTGAGGCGTACCAGACAGTCGGACACGGCAAATTCTTGTGCGGTCTAGCTTGACACAGTGAGGACTTGTGTCTACGGAGACTCTTTTTTCTATAAAACTACCAAGTTATGGAACTTGTTACTAAAAGGAATTTTCCCCAAAAACTGAATGCAAGCATTAACTTCTCTTGGGACGATCATGTGAGCGCCATTACCAAATCAGCCTCTCGGAAGCTGGGCTTTCTTTTTAGAGCTAATAAGTACTTCACATCTCATCAGCTACTCACACTATACAAAGCTCAAGTTACGCCAACACTAGCCAATACTGTTCTCGTTTTGAAGTTCAGCTCCAAAACACACTTCAGCTCTTTTGAATTCAATTCAAAGAAGAGCGATTCGCCTAATTGATGACGAGAGTCTTATCGATTCCCTCGAGACTCTAGAGCACAGGCGTATGGTTGGTGACTTGTCTCTTTTCTACAAGTACTATCATGGAAGATGCTCGCAGGAACTAATAGGATTGATCCCCCCAAGGACAAGATTCTTGAGGCGTACCAGACAGTCGGACACAGCAAATTCTTGTGCGGTCCAGCCTGACACAGTGAGGGCTTCTGTCTACGGAGACTCTTTTTTTCATAAAACTTCCAAGTTATGGAACTTGTTAGTGAAAGGAATTTTCCCCAAAAATTGAATGCCAGCATTAACTTTCTCTTGGGACGATCATGTGAGCGTCATTACCAAATCAGCCTCTCGGAAGCTGTGCCTTCTTTTTAGAGCTAAAAAGTACTTCACATCTCATCAGCTTCTCACACTATAACAAAGCTCAAGTTAGGCCAACACTAGCCAATACTGTTCTCGTTTTGGAGTTCAGCTCCAAAGCACACTTCAGCTCTTTTGGATTCAATTCAAAGAAGAGCGATTCGCCTAATTGATGACGAGAGTCTGATCGATTCCCTCGAAACACTAGAGCAGAGGCGTATGGTTGGTGACTTGTCTCTTCTCTACAAGTACTATCATGGAAGATGCTCGCAGGAGCTAATAGGGTTGATCCCCCCAAGGACAAGATTCTTGAGGCGTACCAGACAGTCGGACACAGCAAATTCCTGTGCAGTCCAGCCTGACACAGTGAGGACTTCGGTCTACGGAGACTCTTTTTTTCATAAAACTTCCAAGTTATGGAACTTGTTAGTGAAAGGAATTTTCCCCAAAAATTGAATGCGAGCATTAACTTCTCTTGGGATGATCATGTGAGCACCATTACCAAATCAGCCTCTCGGAAGCTGGCCCTTCTTTTTAGAGCTAAAAAGTACTTCATATCTCATCAGCTATTCACACTATACAAAGCTCAAGTTAGGCCAACACTAAAATACTGTTCTCATGTTTGGAGTTCAGCCCCAAAAGATACTTTAGCTCTCTTGGATTCAATTCAAAGAAGAGCGATTCGCCTAACTGATGACGAGAGCCGGATCGATTCTCTCGAAACACTAGAGCCCAGGCGAATGGTTGGTGAATTGTCTCTTTTCTACAAGTACTATCATGAAAGATGTTCGCAGGAACTAATAGGATTGATCCCCCAAGGACAAGATTCTTGAGGCGTACCAGACAGTCGGACAGCAAATTCTTGTGCGGTCCAGCTTGACACAGTGAGGACTTCTGTCTACGGAGACTCTTTTTTCTATGAAACTTCCAAGTTATGGAACTTGTCACTGAAAGGAATTTTTCCCAAAAATTGAATGCTAGCATTAACTTCTCTTGGAACGATCATGTAAGCGCCATTACCAAATCAGCCTCTCGGAAGCTGGGCTTTCTTTTTAGAGCTAAAAAGTACTTTACATCTCATCAGCTTCTCACACTATACAAAGCTCAAGTTGGGCCAACACTAGCCAATACTGTTCTCGTGTTTGAAGTTCAGCCCCAAAACACACTTCAGCTCTTTTGGATTCAATTCAAAGAAGAGCGATTTCGCCTAATTGATGACAAGAGTCTGACCGATTCCCTCGAGACACTAGAGCACAGGCGAATGGTTGGTGAATTGTCTTTTTTTCTACAAGTACTTTCGTGGAAGATGCTCATAGGAACTAATAGGGTTGATCCCCCCAAGAGCAAATTTTTGAGGCATACAAGGCAAACTCCTATGTGATCCAGTTTCACACATTGAGGACTTCTGTCTACGGAGACTTTTATTCTATAGAACTTGTTGATAGAACGGACTGGTCTTTGGTTATCTTCAAAAATCTTGTCTCCTGAAACCAAGAAAGATTAAAAAACACAACAGAGGTTGCTCTAATCTGTTTCGATAGCCAAGCTATTATATTCAGAGAGATACATCTCTTGCGTTAGATCAACCTCTGTTGTGTTTTTTAATCTTTCTTGGTTTCAGGAGACAAGATTTGTATTTCAATTTTTGAAGATAACCAAGGACCAGTCCATTCCACCAAAAAGTTCTATAGAAAAAAAAGCCTTCATAGACAGAAGTCCTCAATGTGTGAAGCTGGATCACACAGGAGTTTACCTTGTATGCCTCAAAAATCTTGTCCTTGGGGGGATCAACCCTATTAGTTCCTGTGAGCATCTTCCATTAAAAAACACAACAGAGGTTGCTCTAACGTGTTTCGATAGCCAAGCTATCATATTCAGAGAGATACATCTCTCGCGTTAGAGCAACCTCTGTTGTGTTTTTTAATCATTTCTTGGTTTCTGGGAACAAGATTTGTATCTCAATCCTATACGAACTTCAAAGCTATGGAACTCCTTACCTGAAAATATTTTGAAGACATGCATTATGCCAGGAAAGATTGTCCACATTAAGGATGCTCACCAAATAAAAGGACTTTCAATCAAAAAGTTATTGATGAATTTGCAGCTGACAAACATCGTCGTATGGACTTTGCGCTCTTTTTTTCCCCAAAAATTACAACCTATTCCTTGTTTGAGAAGGCCATCTATCCTTGTTTCTGCATCCTATTCGCAGTGCTTTGTAACTCATAATAGGGTTATCCTTTGTGAGTGAATAAAGTGAATAAAAAAATTGGAATGTTTAATTTGTTCGCTTTGTGTAAATTACTAAAAGTGGATTTATCTAAACACTAGTCTATGGTGTCCACTAATCATGACTTCAGTGTTCCTAAAAGCATTAAAACTATTTACTTTTTGTCAGTCACCTTACGTAATTCGTGGATAATAAATCTATCGTTGTAAAAGTGGCTCAGTAACTATTAAATCTGAAGCTCTTACATAAATATTAATAGGATACGTGCATAATAGAAAACTAAAAGACGATCTAAAAATAATCTCCAAATGCTATTGACACCTTCTTGAACGCTCAACATATTTTCCTATTTTTATCTAATAGAAGCCTCTTAGAATAATGTTTTAATTTAGTGTTACAATTTCCAACTGCTAAAAAATGTCCGCCGCAAATTCAATTAGAAGTATTTATAAACAATAAGAAATATTCCTTATGCGTCTAATGTATTTGTAAATAGTCATAAGTTTATTTAACCTTGATTTGTGTTTATAAATATCTATTAAATTGGACATTCCAACATATACATATTTAAATTAAGGATTTAATAACATTCAAAAAGTGAACAGACTTCGTTGTTGTATAAAGTGGGGAAAGGTATCTGGCGTCTACAGCTCACAACACCTAATTCGGAAGCCTTCTTGAAGAGATCTTTCCTGATGGTAATTAAGTTGGCATACTCATCATGGTAATTAATTAGGATACTCATCATGGTAGGATACCCATCATGATCAATGAAAAATGATAGATGTGACTTGTACCCAGGGCAAACCCTACGTTCTTACTTTTGCTAAACCAGTAAAAAACATACCTTTGGACCAGATATTTTGTACACATTGACGTCCCTTTCATCCATAACCGTCCAAAGGTCCCCAAATTCCAACGCCCTAGGGAATTGTCAAGTTACAACGCAGATATAACAACGTAATAATTAAAATGATTTTACTTATCATATCATATATCATATTTTAATTATCATATTCGATGTTCTAAATTAACCTTGTCTGAAGAAATGTTTCATTGCAAATCTGGTTATTCCTAATTATTCAGTCACCATTAAATGCCAGTGAAAAAATTAGAAACGGTTAGTGATTCTTTTTACAGAGAATCCATTCGTCATTAAGTGTGCGATATCATCACGTTTTAGCTAAATTGTCTTAATTTGTTACTTCTCAATTTTCTCTGGAATCCTATTCTTCAAAGTAAAAGCAAGTCTGTCTACAATTGATGTCGGGCTTTCACTAGAGCCTCCTTATTACGGCGCAAGATTCGCAACAGTAAAATGTTTTAAGTTAACGTTTTAATGACATCTTTATTAAGATGCCCCCATTTATGTCTTTACTTCTAATTGGACGTTTCCTGAAGCAATACAATTACGTGAAGTTCTGACATTGCGTTTATTTGCAGCATACGTTATTAGATCCCTTTTTTTAGAATATGTCTCTCTGATTGGGTTTATTTGCATGTTTGATTTAGAGATCGTGGAATATCATATCATTGCATAATGCGGAAGCCAGATTTTGGCCCAATTTCTGCTCAGTTTAAGGAATTCAAATAACAGACGTATCTTGGTTGCTGAAGTTTTGAATGGTGGAGCAAAATTATTGTATTGAAATTTCTGGAAAAGAAGCAGAATCCAAATGAGTACCCAACACAAATGCTACAGTATAACATATAGTAATAAAGTAATATCATTTGATAAATGAAGAAGTTTGACAGAATGTATAAATACGTTTCATTATGAGATTGCGGTATGTAGGCAAAGCTGGTTTAATGAATCTTGGTCCGCATATGGAAAGCAATTATGACAACTGTATATGCAGTCGTAAAGCTATTTTGTTGTAAATTTTATTCTTGTGTAACAGCGCAAGATTAATAATAAAATTGGATTCGTATTTTTGTTTTGTTTTTTAAACACTGAAACATACTTTCATTATGTTTGAAGCAATGATCTTTTCATTTCATTCAGAGAAGTGTCATCCGTCCAAATGACAAACTGTTTTTCCTGATACTAAAACGGAGATGAATGGTTGGGTGGTTAGTAGTGGTAGTAGTGTAGCTTGTATCTAGTTGTGGTCTCTCTTCTAAGGGTAATAAATAATATTCTGTCAATGATTCAAACCTCAGGACCCCCAATGAAAGATTACAATTGTGCTACTATTTAGAAACACAATTACTTTGTTTTTGGTGGAACGGTCTGGTCCTTGGTTATCTTCAAAAATTGAAATACAAATCGAGCAGTATCTATGGCTATCTCTCTGCAGATGATAGCTTGGCTATCAAAACGCGTTAGAGCAACATCTGTTGTGTTTGATTAATCTTTCTTGGATTCAGGGGACAAGATTTTAAATTACAATTACAACAATTACAATATATTCAGTAATAAAATTCTTGCAGACTTTGTAATCAGAGGAAGGATTATTCTTTGGTAGGCCACTCATATCTAGTCTCTAGTGACAACCATTACCATCCACCACAGTTGTTTCTGGGAGCATTTTCCCTTGAAGTTTCAACGGCTCATTTCATGTTACATATCAGCCCAAGGTTTTTTATGTAAAGTTAATATTAAATGCTCGCCATAACTTACACTTTTATGGCAATAGCGCAGAACGCTAATAAGTGGGTCAGCTTTTTAAAAATATCCCCAACGTTTAAAGAGTAAAAGTCGTTATGAAACCATAATTCGCATTTTAAATTTTAACTCCGTGCGAAAGTAGTTCTGCAAGTCGTTCTTTAAAACAAGTTCACATTTCAAGTGACTCATGCCCCAAGAAAGAATTTTAAATTATTTACAGCAATTTATAAAAGCGACAGTAATTCACTCGATTGTTTAGATTATGTCACTGATATGTAGCTCGAAGATTGGTTTGCAGATGTTATAAATCCATGAGAATCAACTTACACCATCACAAAAGAATTTAATTGCGCATGAAAGCAATTATCTGGAGTGACCTACTAGCTGCCAGATCCAAGGAAGTAGACTGTAAAAGGATCTATTCGCAGAACTGTTAGAATTAAGTGTTTTAAGCTACCATGACCACCGCCTTATTTTAGAAGTTTTCTGTTACGGTTATCTGGTGTGCATTTGATGCTTGTATTAACAAGTATCAAATGCACACCAGGCATAGGCAAACTTTGTCATAAAATAAAGTACACGAATCGATTGCATCGTCCCAATAGATTGCAATATCAATATATCGTTTAATTTAATCTATTTAGTCATAAACAGGACCGGATTGAAATTTTATGAGGCCCTAAGCTATTTGAGGCATGGTACCACTTTTGCGAACAAAAAAACCAACAATTTTATCGACGACTAAAAAAAAGGTGCTCAAACCTATTTGGGGCCCCCTAAGATAGTGAGGGCCGTAAACTATAACTTGTACAACTTATACGTAAATCCAATACTGGGCATTAATTTCAGGCGTTTGAAAACAGGCTGAATATATCTAATTAAGGATCAATTGCACTGTTAATGGGTTACGAAAAGGTAACATTTAAGGTCGAGTATAAATTATTTGTATTTACGTTTCGATTTAAAAACTATGTAAACAACACGAACTGCGTTTTGTTGATAAGTTCTTAAATATTAATTAAACACTAAAAAATGATAAAAAACTTTCGTTTTAAATTAATATTCTAATGTAAAAACCTGATGAGTCAGCTTTAAAGCAAAAAGTAGATAAGATAAAGACAATTTAATGGCAAAAAACAATTGATTACTAAATCACGAATACATAGAAGAGTCGTTGAGGCTAGCCAAGGAATATAAAAGACGACTTTACGAGAAGCAGCTTCAATAAAAGGGTCATAAACCTACATATACTCTTTCTACATAATAAACTTTAATACAAACATTTTTCTCATATTTACGCTCCATGGGCAATCAATAAGATATCAAGTTTCGAGCTTTATCATATCTGCTTTCTAAGACCTAACAACCACTTTCTTCATCCCACGCGTATGACATTAAAGTACCCATTACTCGAATTTCCTTTTAAAGTTTATATCATTGAAGGAAACCGTCTAGTCCCAACTTCTGAAACAGCCTGAATACATAACTTCTGAACAGCCTGAATACATAAAAGGTAAACAGCCGAACGTTACGGACGTATAAATTGTTTTTTATATTCAATCGGTTGGAATTATCAAAGAAATGACTTTTCATATCTTTGCAAAACACTTTACAAAACATTCTACATGGTTATAGAATTTTAAAACGTGAGGGTAGCTGGTAATCATAAAGCGTGCTCAGATGATTGAAAAGCCAATTTCAACGGGGGTTTATTCAGACATGGAGGAGTCGTTTAACGTTTCGTAAATATTCCCTAATTTTCCATTCGCTGATAATAAAGAGGATGGAAAATATTCATTTCCTGTAAAAATCGAGGGGCATACACAATCACTTCTAACCCATCTTGATATTGATATAGTACTAATATATTAGAAAAGGCATTTTTTTTGGTGGAACGGACTGGTCCTTGGTTATCTTCAAAAATTGAAATACACAACTTGTCCCCTGAAACCAAGAAAGGTTAAAAAACACAACAAACGTTGCTCTAACGCGCTTCGACAGCCAAGCTGTCATCTTCAGAGAGATAATGTATCTCTCTGAAGATGACAGCTTGGCTGTCGAAACGCTTTAGAGCAACGTTTGTTGTGTTTTGTAATCTTTTTTGGTTTCAGGGGACAAGTTCTGTATTTCAATTTTAGGAAAGGCATAACAATTATAATTAAAATAAACTGTATATATTGTCGGCTCCTTTTTAATTAATAAAGAGCTGTTATGGTAATGATTTCTTTTGTATTTTAATATTTCTTTTTGTTTGAAATTTGGTAACTGGCTTCGTGGGAAAAAATAAGTTCTTATGCATAGTTTTCTCGCTTCTTTTGTAATAAAGTTGGACCAACTCATAAAATGTTCATAGTTTTACCTATAACAATCAGTTCATTAGCTTCAACTGTCATAAATTGTAGCTGTTGTTAAAAGGAAGATTTGTTTATATTCCAAGTTCCGAGAAAGGAGAGAAAGCCGATCATTAGTAACTACGTTATCGTTTAAGTGATGGTCAAGCCTACTGAGATCCTTCTAAGCATATTTAAGGTCACACAAACTTGTACCTACTAGGACTATTATTTTGTTGGGGGAATTTCAAAAATCATGAATTTTTCTTTTTCGTTCCTGATATTGTGATATCAAACGAATTACATTACAAAGTTAGATTTTGAAAAGAACAAAATTCTGAAAAAAGCGAAGTTTCAAAAAAGCGAAATTTTGAAAAAAGCTTTACTTTCAAAACTAGTAAAATTTTGAAAAATAAAGGAAATTGTAAAAAAGCGAAATTTTCGAAAAGGCGAACTTTTGAAAAAAACGAAGATTTGGAAAAAGCGAAATGTTGAAAAAGGCGAAATTTTAAGAAAGGCGAAATGTTGAAAAAAACCAAATTTTAACAAAAACGAATTTTTAACAAAAACGAAATTTAAAAAAAAAACGAAAGCTTGAAAAAACGTAACTTCGGAACAAGCGAAATGTTGAAAAAAAAAAACGAAATTTTGGGAAAAGCGAAATTTAGAAAAAAGCGAAATTTTGAAAAGAGCAAAATTACGAAAAAAGCGAAGTTTGGAAGAAAAAGCGAAGTTTGGAAAAAAGCGAAGTTTGGAAAAAAGCGAAATTTCGGAAGTAGCGAAATTATGGAAAAAGCGAAATTTTGGAAAAAGCGAAATATTGAAAAGAGCAAAATTACGAAAAAAGTGAAGTTTGGAAAAAAGCGAAATTTTGAAAAAAAGTCTACATTTCAAAACTAGCAAAATGCGGAAAAAAAGTTAAAAACAAAAGGAAATCTTCGAGAAAGCGAACTTTTGAAAAAAAGATGTTTTGGAAAAAGAGAAATGTTGAAAATAGCGAAATTTTGAAAAAAGCAAAGTTTGGAAAAAGCTAAATCCTGAAAAAGACGTTATTTCGGAACAAGCGAAACCTTGAAAAAAAAAACGAAATTTTGAAAATAGCGAAATTTTGAAAAGAGCGAAATTGTGAAAAAAGAAAAATTTTGGAAAAAGCAAAATTACGAAGAAAGCAAAAGTTTGATGGAAAAAAGCAAAGTTTCAAATAAACGCAGTTTAGAAGAAAAAGCGAAGTTTGGAAAAAAACGAAGTTTCAAAAAAGAGCGAAATTTCGAAAATAGCAAAATTATGAAAAAAGCAAAATTTGGAAAAAAGCGAAATATTGAAAAGAGCAAAATTTGGAAAAAAAGCGAAATATTGAAAAGAGCAAAATTACGAAAAAAAGCCAAGTTTTGAAAAAAGCTTTCATTTCAAAACAAATAAAATTTTGTAAAATAAAGGAAATTTGAAAAAGGCGAAATTTTCGAAAAAGCAAACTTTTGAAAAAAACGCAGATTTGAAAAAAGCGAAATGTTGAAAAAAACGAAATTTTGAGAAAGGCGAAATGTTGAAAAGAAAAAAGGAAATTTTTAGAAAAGCGAAATTTTGAAAAAAGCGAAATTTTGAAAAAGACGTAACTTCGAAACAAGCGAAATTTTGAAAAAAAAAAAGAAATTTTGGGAAAAGCGTAATTTAGAAAAAAGCGATTTTTTGAAAAGAGTAAATTACAAAAAAAGCGAAGTTTAGAAGAAAAAGCGAAGTTTGGAAAAAAGCTAAATTTGATAAAAAGCGATATTTCGAAAATAGCGAAATTTGGAAAAAAGCGAAATATTGAAAATAGCAAAATTACGAAAAAAGCGAAGTTTGGAAAAAAGCGAAGCTTGTAAAAAGCGAAATTTTAAAGAAAACGTACATCTAAAAACAAGCAAAATTCGGAAGAAAAGAAATTTAAACAAACAAATTTAGAAAAGCGAAATTTTGAAAAAAAACGAAATTTAAAAGCAAATAAGCAAACAATTTTGAAAATAGCGAAATCTTGAAAAAGACGTAACTTCGGAACAACCGAAATTTTGGAAAAAAAAAACAAAATTTAGGGAAAAGCGAAATTTAGAAAAAAGCGAAATTTTGAAAAGAGCAAAATTACGAAAAAAGCGAAGTTTGATGGAAAAAAGCGAAGTTTCAAAACAGCGAAATTTTGAAAAAGGCGTACATTTCTAAACAAGCAAAATTTAGAAAAGAAAAGAAATTAAAAAAAACGAATGTTTTGAAAAAGCGAACTTTTGAAAAAACAAAGTGATGGAAAAAGCGAAATTATGAAAAAAGCGAAATTTGGAAAAACAGCGAAATATTGAAAAGAGCAAAATAACGAAAAAAGCAACGTTTGGAAAAAAGCGAAGCTTGTAAAAAGCGAAATCTTGAAGAAACCGTACATTTGAAAACAAACAAAATTCGGAAAAACAAGATATTTTCAAAAAAGCGAACTTCTGAAAAAAAACGAAGTTTTGGAAAAAGAGAAATGTTGAAAATAGCGAAATTTTAACAAAATCGAAATTTGAAAAAAAGCGAAATTTGGAAAAACGCGAAATCCTGAAAAAGACGTAATTTCGAAACAAGCGAAATTTCGAAAAAAAAACGAAATTTTAAGAATAGCGACATTTTGAAAAGGGCGAAATTATAAAAAGAGCGAAATTGTGAAAAAAGAAAAATTATGAAAAAAGCGAAGTTTCGAAAAAAGCGAAATTTTGGAATGAGCAAAATTACGAAAAAAGCGAAGTTTGATGGAAAAAAGCGAAATCTTGAAAAAGGCTTACATTTCAACACCAGCAAAATTTTGAAAAGAAAAGAAATTAAAAAAAAACGAAATTTTCGCAAAAGCGAAGTTTTGAAAAAAAGGAAGTTATGGTTAAAGAGAAAGTTGAAAAAAGAACGAAATGTTGAAAAAAGCGAAATTTTAAGAAAAACGAAATTTTGAAAAAAGCGAAATCTTAAAAAAGACGTAATTTCGGAACGAGCAAAATTTTGAAAAACAAGACGAAATTTTGAAAAAAGTGAAATTTTAAAAAAGCGAAATTTCGGCAAAAACAAAATTATAAAAAAAGCGAAATTTTGAAAAGAGCAAAATTACGAAAAAAGCGAAGTGTGATGGAAAAAATCGAAGTTTAAAAAAGCAAAATCTTGAAAAAGGCATACATTTCAGCAAAATTTTGAAAAGAAAAGAAATTAAAAAAAACGAAATATGGAAAAAGCGAACCTTTGAAAAAAACGAAGTTATGGTTAAAGCGAAAGTTGAAAAAAGAACGAAATGTTGAAAAAGGCGAAATTTTAAGAAAAACGAAATTTTGAAAAAAGCGAAATCTTGAAAAAGACGTAATTTCGGAACGAGCGAAATTTTGAAAAAGAAAACGACATTTTGAAAAAAGCGAAATTTCGACAAAATCAAAATTATGAAAAAAACGAAATTTTAAGAAAAACAAAATTTTGAAAACATCGAAATTTTAAGAAAAACGAAGTTTTGAAAAAGGCGAAATCTTAAAAAAGACATAATTTCGGAATAAGCGAAATTTTGAAAAAGAAAACGAAATTTTGAAAAAAGCGAATTTTTGAAAAAAGCGAAATTTTGGCAAAAACAAAATTTTGATTAAAGCGCAATTTGGAAAAAACGCGAAGTTTGGTAAAAAGCGAATTTTCGAAAAAAGCGAATTTCGAAAAAAGCGAAATCTCGAAAAGAGCGAAATTTCGAAAAGAGCAAAATTTCGAAAAAAGCGAAATTTTGGAATAAGCGAAATTTTGGAATAAGCGAAATTTTGGAATAAGCGAAATTTTGGAATAAGCGTAATTTTGGAATAAGCGAAATTTTGAAAAACGAAGACGAAATTTTGGAAAAAAACCAATTCTTCAAAATATTTGTTAGCTTCAAAAGAGTCCAAATATGTTCGAATATACATTGAGCGCCCACTCCCTTTTTACGTCACCCATCTCTCCTGGGAGTCGTGCCCCCATGGTCGGGAATTTCTGCTCTAGATAAAAGTCTGAAACGTCCAAATTTTTGATCGATGTAATTTAATAATTGAAATAAAAATAAAAACATAAAATTTAGACACAGAAGCTGACAGCGAGTCATAGAATACCAAACATTTCGAGCAAAAGAATTTGTATATTGGAGAAACATTTAGGCTCAAGTGTATTAGAATTAGGTTAAACGAAGAGAACAGCTTAGAATAAAACACTTATAAAGCGTAAATGAACATTTTCAGTTTCTTGAACGATGAATGGGTGTTATTTGGTATTAAAATTTTGTTGGTTATGTATTGCTGAGGGATGCTTATTATTCGAAACACTTTTGAAATGCTTTTGGTTACAGTAATGTCCCGCTCCTTGTCATCGATAGAATAAATAAGCGAACGATTTAAAATATAGAAACAATCGATGCCTGTAATGAAATACTAATAAATAAAAACTGAAAGCGTATAATTTAAAAAAAAACAATTACAAAAGTATCTAGTAAATATGTCACTTTTAATTTTTTTTGATTTATTAGTGTTTTATTATAGTCATTTAAATGAATTTACAACAACTAAATACCACCTCAATCATTAAACAGAAACCATTTGGTTAACATTCTATGGATATAGAGTGCCCTTTGGAAAGTAAATTGTTTAAACAATTGCAGATCAGTGACAAACTGAAAAAAAGTTAGATTTTGACACACCACCGATATAAAAACAATCAACCGTCACTCAAAGATGATAGTGAACGTCAATAGATTTTATATTTAAGTTTTGAAGTTGGGTCACCACTGGGGTAGCTCGATTCCCAGCATGCCATTCATAATATAAAGCTTCATAAAGATAAAATTCAAATGATCCATTTTCTCTAATATATTGTTTTAGATGATACAGCCGTATAAAAATTTCATTACTAAAATCAACTGTCATCAGGCAAATTACATTACTACAGGAGAAACTTTTCAATAATTTAACCTTTCAGGCCATTATAATAATACATTGGGACAAAGCTTCCGACTCTCTAAAAGATGAAGTATGATTGGATCTTTTGATGTTGTGGATAAATCAACAACCCCCGATTGAATTCCCTACCGGGGCGACGCATCGCATGGAAGCATCGGCTCGAGATCAGTAGCATTCAGTTACAAAGTGCTGCGTTTCATTATATTGAATTTTATGCCGGTGTAAACGAGAAAAGGTACAAGGTCGAATTTTCCGCGTCTGCATAAGGGTTGATTCTTACTTCAAAGCCTTCGTTAGTAAGTAATATGAGGTTGGGTTTTCGTAATAACATTTTGAAATGGTCTTTTTTCTGTTATGGTATTTTTTTTCGTAATGAAAAGTACAAATCGATGATAGACTAATTAACCAGTTACATATTACAATTTACCTATCTTTTGCTTTGGAGTATTTGGTACGATTTCTGGGCTTTGTCAGAATCGACCGGAGACTAAGAATCGATCGTTTCTTCTGGGCGATTGCAACCTCAATCGTTATCACAAAGATAAATATCCCCTTGTATGAAAGGGCTACCCTTTCGCTAGATTTAATTTCTCTTTAGCTGCGTTTGATGACGAATAAATAATTTGTTTTTAAAACTTAAAAGATACCACTGTATTCTTGGCAGAAACAGAGTCTTTTGGATTTTAAATTTTTTTAAAATCGGCTAAGGGTGAATTGTAAAATAATTTAATGACTGACCAAACTGGAAACTAAATTTGACAAAAATTAGAACATAGCTGCTTAATTTTATATTTTTATCATTCTTTTGGGAATAATGCTTCTTCGTTCTTCGAAAGGTTAGGTTAGAATGATATTTTTGATACGAAATGTAACGTCTGATAAATAGCACTCATACGTATTTAGCAATAATAGCACAGTTTTATCAGCGGTCGATAATGCTGGATGCGTAGCCCCCTAATCTTTTCCGCTTTCCATTGTGTTCTGATTCGTTCCTATAAAGCTTACACAGCTCATCGCTTCTATCTTAAACCATACTCCATTTATCAAAGCACATTTTGGAAATGGTCTAAATGTGTATTGTACTTCGGGATATACTCATTAAATTTTGCGTAAAATTTTTCACTCAACGCAACTAAATGTGCTCTCACAACATACCCTCTTTATTTCCGAGCGAGTCTCATATTGCTTAATTATCTAATTCCATGATGAATTTAAACGAAAAATAAAGTATAAATCTAATGCACAAAGCTAGTTTATAATTAGAGTCATTCGTAAGAGACCTCTTGTTAACAAATATTTCTTTCTACTAACAACTACTTTTTATGCAGCCATGTGACCTACAGAATGGTTGGGTAATCACCAATCATCTGTTATGCTGCCAGAAACATTACTGGACAATGCCCTCAGGAGTCCAAACAATAACAGCGGACTCCCCAGGACTCGTGGAAGTCTATGTTTGAGTCCAGTAACCGGGACAACTGTAATCGATAACAAACGCAGAAGTTGGTGTGGTACACCTTCGAATAATTCACAGATCTTCAGCCGAAGATATGGCGAATTGGGTCAATTCAAGCCGCGGTAGGTAAATTTATTCATGTGGTGTTAAATTGGTCGAGGTTCGTCGACTAATAACTCGAAAGCCAGAAACTATCGAAAGCCAAATACTATTGAAACCGAACGGTTTTTGCTAACTATTTTTAACTGTGTGGGCACTATAATTAAAGTTCAATGAAAATTGACACTTTTATAGTAAGTGGTTCAGTGTCACTGGAAAAATGCCAATATTTGTTAATATTTTCTCACTTATATTAAGGATATCTTGTGGGGGATTTAAATATACTTTAATCTTCAACAAATGGAACACTGTTGTAATTATTGTTAAAAAAAAATTCTTATGTGGACGCCTAACGGTGTTGAATTACGTAATGACCTACGAGTTGGGAAATCGCTTTTTTCATGCAATTACATGAATCACTAAAGGTTTCGGTATACCGAATTTAAAATCAGTGGCTTTTGATTGAAAGGACAATACTAACAATTACAAAACCCATAATTTATTACATACATTTATTTTAGCGCTTCATATTAATTTGCTGATTTATATTTATATATTGTCATCTCTTATTAATTAGAAAATCCCTAAAGGTTCTGTCTGAAGATGAGCAAAAATTGTAATTTACCAACACAAGTACTATCATGGAAGATGCTCGCAGGAACTAACAGGATTGATCCCCGCAAGGGCAAGATTCTTGATGCTTACAAGACAAGGAAGGATTCAATTTTAAAAAGATTTAAAGAAGAGCGACTCGCCTAATTGATGACGAGAGTCTGATCGATTTTCTCGAGACACTAGAGCACAGGCGGATGGTTGGTGATTTGTCTCTTTTCTACAAGTACTTGCTCACAGGAACTAATAGGGTTGATCCCCCCAAAGGCAAGATTTTTGAGGCATAAAAGAGAGTTGGAGACAGCAAATTCCTGTGTGGTCCAGCTTGACACATTGAGGACTTCTATTTACGGAGACTCTTTTCTATAAAACTTTCAAGCTATGGAACGCCTTACCGAGAGGAATTTTCCCCAAACTTTACAACCTATCCTTGTTTAAGAAGGCTATTCATCGCCATTCTATTCTTGTTTCCGCATCCTACTCGCAGTGCTTTGAAGGCATAATGAGGTTACCCTGTACGAGTGAATTAAACAAAAAAAAATCATCACATTCCTACAATATAATTCACAAAACTGTAACAGGTATTAAATAAAATTGAATCAAG